>CM069432.1:123012745-123200154 GCA_035610365.1 Aquatica leii
TGAAATAAAATATCTCGTAAGGCCAAGTCTAAACTTGGAACTAAATCAAGTAGATAAAACTGCAAAACGTAATTTTTTGCACGGCATTTTTCTAGTGCGCTTTTTAATAAAAATAATTAGGCATGTAGATATCATGCCTTGTTTTGTTTTTTATGTTTATTATTATTTTCTGAAGGAGCCGATAAAACGGACGAGATTAGAATGTAGGTACAAACTTGAAATATTCAAATAAAAAAATTAAAAAATCAAATTTAATAACTCTAAAACATTTTTGTAGTTTAAAATCTTAAGCTTTTGCGGTTACTTTGGTTCCAATTAGAAGCTACTTTTGGCTTAGTCTCTCCTTGTGCGCCAAAAAAAGAAGTAGAACTTAGCGCTTGTCGTATTTTTTTTGTAAATTCAAACAAACTGACGTTTAGCAAGACATTGCATCTTGTATTTTGCACTGTCAGTGACATTTACCACTTTGAAGAAGCAACAGTGACATTTACCATTAACTTTTTACGTATAATTATTGTAATAATTAATGTTAATGTTAATATTGGTATAAGTGCTCCGCTTCAATTTTTTTTGTAAGTTTTTACGTTAAACTTTTTTACCTATAATGATATTAGTTGTACGTTAAATAATTTTGTATTGTCTTATAATTACTAATAAATTACAGTAGCCTAAAGAATTGCACAAAACGTCGCTATAAAAAAATTTAGTCGTTTATTTGCCTCTCCTAAAGAAAAACTATATAGTAATTAATGGAAGACTAAGACAACATTAACTAGTAATTAAACAAATATTTCTAATGTTTTAATTTAGTAGTCAGTTACACGAGAAAGCTTTAATCTGAAACCAAAAATTCCATAGTATTTTAGTATGCAATATTATTAACGATAGTGTACTGAATTTTTAACATATAATTAAATAAAAACTAAAGCATAGAAATATTGTTTCATGAAATTCTACTTTTTCTTTGTTTTATAATTTATTAGTTATTAAATTTCTAGTGCAAATGTGTATTTGCATTTCCATTTTTCAATTATGCAAACGTTTTAAACATAGTACTAGAACTGGTTTCACGTAAAATTGAGAACGTCAATCACTATTCGTGGAGCTAATGTAATACCAACATTTTTGTTGGGTAATTAATACACTTATCAAAATAAAATGTATTAAAAACCACACGTTTGATAATCACAGTAAACCGTTCTGTAAAAGAAGTGTTAAATAATATGAAATTAAAATGGTATTCCACGGTTGCATCTTCGGAGTGGTAAATCTCACGAACAACAATAAGGCAAAGGACAAGTTCTACTTCTTGTTTTTGTTCTCAAGGAGCGACTAGAACCGAGCTTAAAAAGTCTGAGTGTACAATTACGACGCGGTCTAAGCTCAAAGTCGCTTATAATTGGAATTTTGGTAGTTACATTTATAATGCTTTAATGATATCTAAAAACGTTCACATTACTTACAAACATTTTGAAAAATGTAGCCCGACGTCACGAGCTGCCACTGCTTGTTATACAATGTACTACTTTAGAATATTAAATCTGATCATGCTATTCGCACAGAGTTGAAGTTATTAGAATTACATATCTTACTGTTATATCTTTAATTTTTAATCTGATTTGTATGATCTATAGTTATATTCAAGAGTAAAATCAGTTACATTAAAATAAAAAATAAATTAAAATAAAAAATAAATCCGAGTAAAACAAATAAAACTGGACCAATTGCATACATTTTGAGATGATGTGCTTAGAATTGCAATACAAGAGTACCCATTGGCGTCGTAAAACTTACGATATTTGTTTTTGTCTTTAATTATAAAAATTAACTCTAAATTGAATTATACAATACGCTATTTTTATTTACCAAGAGGAAAAGTAAATATTTTGTTTGTCCATATAGCTATGTTCTAATATATAATACATATAATTAAAAATAGTTCTTTTATAGTTGTTTATACTGATCATTATCTAAATCAAAACGTTTTTATAAGTTTTTAAATTTTAAGTTAATGCTTTTTGAATCAAAATAAATGGTATTGAAAAAGATTATAAAAACATTTTTAAATTAATTATTTCTTCAATGATTAGATTATTTTTCTTTAAAATAGTAATCTCAGTTTAAATAATAAATTTTAATATAAATTTTACCGTATTTTTACTTTACTTAACCAATACTGCAAAATATTACATTCAATCATTTAATCATATGAATACGACTTGCAAGCTTTATTTTTATAAGAACTAATATTGCTATAACACTTAAACAATAAAACTATAAATAAAACACAAAAACAAAATAAAATGGTTAATAAACGTCGTTAGTGTAGGCTATGTCAACTATGGTGACAATAAAATAGAAAATAATTTTGGTGGTTGGTAGATGTTCTCCAACAAGTATTGTTTGTGGCATTGTTAGATTCTTTAATCTGTTTTTTATGACACGTGGTTTATTACATTGAGAAGTCATCTGTGTATGTATTACTATTAGCGTACTACTAACTTACAGTTGAAGCATTTAAGGATGGCAGGTGACCTTTAGCTGGGCGGTAGGAAATGTAGCGTTGGTAGTGGGGACTTTACTTTAAAGCAGTACTTGTAACTTTGTGAATACGGTCCCAAGCAAATATTGTTCTAATCGTTTTATATATTCAGTTGCATATAAATATAAATAATAAATATTAAAATAAAACTAAATATACTTCATTTTTTTAACAGAATAAAGAATTATCGGCAAAAACATGCAATATACATGAAACATATTCATTCGTGTCTAATAACCAAAATTTGTAAAGAACGCGTTTTTGTCGATTAATTTTATATTGATTGAGTTTTATGTAGATATAATTAATTGATTAAATTAATGTACAGGTTGTTTGCAACTAAAAGTTTATGTACACTAAAATATTTTGTTTAATTACTTTGTTAATTTAAATAAAACACCTTGTGTTTTATTGTTGTAATAACAAAAAAAAATTTTTTATTTTAAACTGTTATAAAGTTCTCTATCAATATTCATTATTTGTGGATTTATTTTTATTAGTTTACATATTTCAGCATTCTCTTGATTTACATTTTTATTGAGTAAGCTAGACAAAAACTTGTTTACTGTCAAATTTACATTTAATTATTTTATAGCCGGTTGCATAATCGGCGATTTATTCATCATCAATTAAAGATAATGGTTGATTAGCATTCAGTTGCGTTGCAAAAAACAGTTGAATTTATGATTAACGGTTCATTAGTTAATCGAACATTTACTGCTAGGAAACTTGATAACAGCGCGTTTTAATATCAGTTTATGCAAAAAACGGCTTTCAAAAAAAGTTTGTCTACAAATGTTTACTCAAATCAAGCAAGAAACATTAATAAATATTGCAGTAAAGCGAGTACTACTTTATTATTTACGTTTTCTTATAAATAATAAACTTTATTTTGTTTACCGATAAAAAATTCCTAATTTTATAAATTTTTGGTTCAATTGCTTTTATCATTTACTTTAGATAAAAAAGAACAAACCCACTAAAGCATTTATAATTGATAAAAAATATTTGGTGTGGACAAGCATCACCAACAAATGTGTAATACATCGGCTAAGACAAGCCTCCAAACAGCAAAACACCTAAAATTTTACTTGCATATATAAAACTAAAGATAAAATAGATCTGTAAAACACGACATGTAAGCGAAGACATAAAATTAAAAGCTAATGATAATAAAAATTTGTTTCTCGTGATATTTTCAACCTCTTATTAACTGCCGATCAAGAAGTTTTGCTGGCAGACATCGAAAACTAAACTCGACCACCTGAAAATTGCTTTGAAGTACGGCTTACAATATTGGTTAACTGTGAAATAATTACAATAAAATCTAATATTAATTTGTATTCTTATTAAAAATATACAAATTAGAATTATTTTATGTAGCTGAACTTTAAACCTGTATTATTTTGTATTCTTGTCTTTTGCACACTCATATTTGCCGCAGAGCCTATTGCAACCTCTACTGAGTTGTTTGAAAAAAGTTTCAAAAGCAAAAATTTTAAAACTGTTAATTACTAAAAGAAGTAATGTTATTTAATTCAACTTAAAAAAATGTAATGTTTTATTATGATGTTTTTATACACTTTGAATATTAAAAATTGCAACTAATGTGCTAATTTTGAGTCGGCACCATATTGCAAGCAAGAAAACCGTCTCTTTGAAACTTGCATAAACCTTTCTATGTTATTACATGTCATAATATGTGCTCTGTTATATGCTACCTAATAGGTAACTATTGCATATCTTTCAATGCTAAATTCGACCGGAAGAAGAATGATTGTAAATAATACTGCCATGTATTGATCTTACTAAACGAACAATAAAATGCATGAATTAGGTCGGCATCACAAATCGCATGAACATTAATGCTAAGATATTCTTTTCTGTTGTGATATGATTCAACATTTGGACCATCGGGTGATTGTACATGCATATGTGTGCAATCGACAGCTCCACCATTGTTTTATTTGTATTAATGTTTTGTAGTTCTAGGCATCTTTATATATTTATGAAAGAGCCCGGCAATTTAATGTGTGACGCGCTAGATAGAAAAATTAATATTTGTACTTTGGCATTAAAAAAATTGTTTTGATAGTTTGTTGGTTTGATTCTACCCCCAATTGCATGTGCCAAGGTTATAATGGTGGTCTTATTCAAACAAAACTTCTTCTTGAAATCAGTGTTGTTTAACTATCTAAAAGGATTTTTTCTATGTCGTATAAACTTTATGCTGCCAATCTGTCTTTTTGGTGGTTTGTTCTCAAAGTTACTTGAGGAAGAAGACAAGTGGAACAACATAATTATTTTTTTAAATTTTAGTTTGTTAAACTATAATTAAAAGATAATCGTACTATAATCATATATTAGACGCTTATTAAAGATTAATTATCTTTTTGTGCTGCCCGCTATTATCATTGTAAATTAATTCATTAGAATAAATTCAATTGAAGACCGGGTAAACACAATTGTAATTGTATTTATAAAAGTTTCCAAATTGTATATTGGCATCGAAAGTCTATGCTGAACGGTTTTTTTAATCACCTTCGGAAGGAAGTATTTGAGAAACTACTAACAAGATTTTACGAAACCGGTAGTGTTGCTTACACAAAACAAAAATTATTAAAACCTATAATTGAAGACAAAGATAAGCAATTAGCAGTTCTTCAATTGTGAAAACCCCAACACAAGTATAAGAATTATTACTAATGAAATAAATATAAGCAAAATCAGTGCAGAAAGAATTCTCAAAATTATGCTTATCACCCATATCACATTCAGATTACAGATGATGCGTATGTACTAGAACATGTATAAGGAGCAGCTATTAACAAAATACTTTATTACTTGAGTGTTCCATACGTAAAATACTAGGTACGTAAATGCTAATGGAATTGTAGTATGTAAATACTCGTACTCACCTATGAATATGAGATCTGTGATCTGTTCCCAGTACGGATATTTGTTCCCAGTACGGTAGCACATATTGCGTGATTCACTTTCACCAGCTATTCTTTGTCTAAGTGTCGTTATAATATCAAATGTGTACATTGTATTTAGTTTAGTTTAGTTGTGTGCAAACGTCAACGAATTAGGTGATTAAATGTAACCTTATATTTAGTATGTTGCAACAAACTTTTACTTTTTCTATAAATAACTTATTCTTTTCATGTGTAGTTCACAAAATATTAAAGATTGATTAATCGATCCACAGCAAAAAATAAGTACCTACAACAAAACTACAATAATTCAACATTTACATAGGAATTACCTACTCGAAAGCATAAAATGAAAATAAACGTTAAATTACACATATTTTACTTATTTGAATTCATTATACAATTGGTTTTAACACGAATATTCACTGGAACGATTTCAAATATAGAATATATAGGAACCTACACAGTGTCGCAGTCTTGGTCACTACTATCATCGTTCTCATTTAAATTTATTATCAAAGGTTGAACATCTTCCTTGTCAAAACCTACTTCTCGGTTCCACCAATCTTGTATAATTTTTTCGTAGTGACGAATTGAATTTGACCACATCAGTGGTGTAACATGATTTAACGATTCATGCCACATACGAACTGCATTATACCGTTAGCATCTCTTCCTATATTCCTATTGAAATAATTTTTAGCTATACCCCAAATGTGTTCAATAAGGTTGAAAATGCAATGATATGGGGCCAAACAAAGGATTTTATGTTTATATTTTTCGGCCAACTGATCAGCAATGTATTTTTTGGTGGTTTTACATCTAAAATTTATTTATTAATAATAAAATACTGGATTACAATAAACTCACTTTTTCACGAATGACAATAATTGTGGTTTCAACAAGTCTGGGTCATATGTTATTTCATTAGTTGTAAGCCAATTCTGTATATCGACTTCCTTCCATGTTGCTGTCGGAGTAGTTTTTTCAACTGAACTATGGTATCGAGCATTATCCATAATAACAAAAGATGGATTCTTTAGATTTTTTAACAGCTGGTTCTCAAACCATTGTAAAAAATTATTTTGATTCATTTCTCTATGATAATCTGTGTTTTTTGTGTTAGAAGAAAAAACTAAAGATGCTCTAGTAATAAAACCATTTTTGTTACCTACATGTACTATAATATACTAGCAAATAAGCAAGTAAGCATAAAACAATTAAAATGTTGTTTCTACAAACCGTTTTCGTTCGCCTTTCATATGCTTAACTTTTTTTTACATATTATCTTGCCATGATCGGGTGATTGTACTATTTTCATAAATCCAAGTTTCGTCTAAATACACAAATTCCCAAAAGTGATTGTTTAGGTTACAAACGTACTCTTAAAAACTCATTCAAAGTAATGCTACATATGGCAATTCCATTAATCCTCTTCATGCTGGTTGTTATCGTCGCCTGTGTTTGCTGAAACCAGCTAACACTTTATTACGTTTAGCAGCAGATGATATACCACTTACGGCAGTGCTTGACAAACTCGGTAATGCAATTGAAAAAATAACAGATAATAAAATTTTAAGAAACAATATAGATAATTACCTCACGAGCACAATTTCGTGGCAAAAGCGGTCCCCCGCTATTCTTCTCCTGTTCGAAATAATTAATCAAAAGGCTTACAAGTTCCTTTGATTGTTGTTGTAGTGCTTTGGGTATATTTAATTAACACAGCGCGTAATTATTAACAAAAGGATAGTTGAGTTCTAAAAAGGACTGATTAATAACAAAAAATGAATAAAATTAAATAACACAAAAGCGAGGTTAGAATAAAAATAAATATGATAGTTTCAAACCGGCATCTCCGCTACCAGTACCAACTTGACAAATAAAACATTTACTTGAATGTATTAAACAATGTTGCTTGATGCAAAGTAATAACATTCTGCTGAACTTTCATTCTTTATTATTTTGAAATGAATATACACAACGTTTCGATTGCTGTGGTATCTGCAATCGTATTCACCTGATGACGATTGCAGATACCACAGCAATCAAACGTTGTGTATATTCATTTCAAAATAATAAACAATGAAAGTTCATCAGAATGTTATTACTACATAAAACATTTACTGTTGTTACAATTTTGAATAGCTTTGCTTATTCTAAAAACTCGTATTTTAACCAAAAGATTACTTATTTGCGATATTTAAACAAAAGATATTAGGAATATTTATATGTTTTTACCAAAAAAACTAAAATAATAATTTAGTGATTATTAGTTGAATTGATACTTTGGTAGTGGCATTTACATTAAAATTAACGTGGGTTATGACGCACTTTCAAAGTTAGAAAAATTGGACCTACTTAATCTATTTTTTTATGCATAGAAACAAATTATGCAAATCACATTTTTTATTAAAGTATAATATGATTGTTTTATCACAATTGTATAAAATTATTTATTAAAGTATACATATATACATAATGGTATACGAAAATTTTATGTTGGTATTTTACTATACAATTATTTGACCATCGACCTGGCAACATCGGAAAGCTACGCTTTCCTCTGGACGAGTAATCTGTATACTTTTGCAATGTTTTTGTTTGTCTCAAACATGTAGAAAAGAAAGTACATTTGTTTATTGTTATGGTACGCACTACTTGTCAATTTATGTTGACATACTTATAACCTCAAATTTTAGAATCGGTTCCAGCAGCATTATTTGAAGTACGTAGATAGTAAAATGAATTGAATCAAACTTTAAACTTGAAATATAAATACAATGTATATTTAGCTTAAAGTAGGAATATGTAAAAGTAAACATACACAATTCTCGTTTGACAAGTAGTGCGTACCGTTTGTTGACAAATAGTATTTCTATCTCTTACAATGTTGTGTACACTTTGCAGCCTGTGATTACCCGTCCAGAAGGAAGCATAGCTTTCCGTTGTTGCCAGGTCGATGTATTTGACGTATCAAATACGTTAATCGTAGAGTTTTAATTAAACGTGAAATACACTATAAGTTACTGTGTTTATCACTTAGAAGAAAAGTGTGTTGCTTGTGATTTGTAGAAAATATAATCAAAAATGGCTCATTATATACAAATTTGTTAGTTTTTTGTATCAAAATTTAGTATTTGGAACAAGTATGTTTTCATACTCATACTAGTTGAACAAAGTATGAAATTTTACGAGTATAACCCATTGCTAATTGAGATGTACTTTGAGCGTAGATTGGAATTTTTTTATGGTTTCTCAAAAAAACTGGTGAAGACGAACAATTCTTTGAGAAAATATTATTTACCAAAAATCTACATTTTATAATATTGCATTAATAAATAGACATAACTTTTGTTATTACAGTACCAAAAACAAACACAAATTTAGAACACTAGATTGACAAACCGATGGTTTCTAAACTATGAAGGATTAATAGGAGAATATGTAGTAGGGTCGTATTTAAATGAAAAAAAAAAATATTGTTCTTATTTGTCATAAATTTTAATTTTTCACTATTGTAAATCGTTTTTGACAGTTTTTGCACACTTGTCAACATAAACGTCAAATTATTTTTGAGAAATTTTGTGACTTTGGAGACCTCCCATTCTCTGATAGAGCAAAAAAATGTTGAATTCAACTCGTTCCTGTCTAAATTGTACGTTTTTACACAGGAACTCGTTAAATAAACTACTATTAACATTTTTACCAAGATATTTTTGAATTCTTTTAGAAAATATTCTTTTGGCTATAAGAAGAAAAATGTAGCTGCAGTGAGATAGTGCTCCAAAACCTTTTACGTTTTAATGTAAGAGGATATTTAAATCGTAGTTTTCCAAAAATGTAGATAGGTAGAGGTGGTCCCAACAACTGGCTTCTTAGATCACTTAAATTAACAACAATGGATCACATTCTACCGACGGCCGCCGAACATATAAAATAACGTATTTGCAGTACGTTTCCAACTGTAACTTCAAGTATCTTAAAAAACCTAAAAAACAATTTGTGGTAAATTTATTTATTTTGACAGTAAACAAGTTTTTGTCTAGTACGCTTTTAACTTTATTCGATTAACAAAATTTATTCACGCAAGTAAACTAACAAAAATAAGTTTAAAACTAATGGATATTTACATGAGTAAAACGCGATGACACAGTGAATCACTAGACAGCCGTTTCGTTCTCTTGGTACTCTACTGTACTTTCACAAGTACATTGGCAGTTCTATAACTTTATATTAATAAACGATGTGGTTCACTCTAGTGGCATTTTACATTTGCATTTACATTATTACCTTACAATCTTTATAAGTTATGTTTTTAACTTGCGGTATATTCAAAGCTTATTGGAATTACGTTTTCAACGTTTCTATTTTTATAACTATTTACTTACTATTATTCATGCATAGTACAGTTATACTATGAGATGGCTTTGCCATCGTATTTCACTTATGTATAGTAGGGTGTTCTCCCACTGCTTAAGAGTTCCAAAAGGGCAAAACGGTCGTCTAGTAGTTCGCTCTAGTGGCATTTTCACATTTGCATTGACATGTTGTTACTTTACAATGTTTATACGTTGTGTTTTTAGTCTGCGGTTTATTTAAAGTTTATTTGAATTACTTTGGTATAAAATCAGTTGTCAACGTTTTCATTTCTATAGCGATTTACTTTCTCATGGATATTGTTATAGGAAATCTTAATGTGGTTTTAAAAAATAATTTTATTTGCTATTGCAACCATAAAATACAGTGTGTTTTATTAAAAATTAAGATAGTAATTAAACAAAATGATTTAATAAAATTAAGAATCAAAAGCATGTTATCATTTATATCAAAACAAAAATACAAAGAAAATATCATTTTTGTAGGCGCCATGAATGGGTGTTATGAATCCATAACGTTATCTCATTATACTCCGGTTGTTATGAATATGTTTACGCATCTCGCATCCTAACATTATAAGTAACTTATATAACAAAGTTTTAGCTTATTTTTAATACCATAGTTCAACAAATCGTTTTCTACCTGACTTTTAAATTTGTGTTTGTTATGGTAATACACGCGTATTTTTTTTGAATAATAGGCTTTACTGTTAATGATCTTGACAAATATTGCATATAGGTAGTTCTTTCCTTGTTAGAATATACGAATAAGTTAACTTGATAGGAACCATACGTAGTCAGATAAGCACTACTTTTTCTCTTTGATTTAGAATTCTAGGAACACATATGTATACAAAGTTTTGGTTACTTTACTATTGGTTTTACAGGTTTAAGTTTATCTTCCGAATCGTTGCATTTTCTTTCCAGGTTTTTTTTTTCTAAAGTGGCGCTGTTTTTAACGCCGTCTAGTTTGAAAGCAACTTAGTCGTAAAAACTTAATTTAACTGTTTCAAGAGCTGTTTTATGAGTTAACTTGTTTTCACTTATAGCTACGTGACAAGAGACTCATAAGGAATTAACGGGTTGCAGTTTTCTAGATGTTGTAATACCGATATTATTTGCACTAATGAGCCATTGTGAAAAAAATAGAAACACTTAGAAAACAAATAATGTAAATCTGCTTGGCATATGGTGTAGAGTTCTGCCATATAGATGCTTATATGTGGGTAAAGTACGCCATGCATGAGAAGCAGGATTTTTAAAAAACGTAAGGTTGACTACGACTTTGAACTGTAACGTAAAAATAAATTTCTATCAGCTTTGACAGGCTAAACATTTTAAAACCAAAAAATTTAAAAAAAATAAACACTAAGTTGGTATCTTCTCTGGTTTAACTAAACTTGGGCAAAAATATTAAATCTACTCTGTTTGGAAAATTTATAATATTTAATAAGCATGGGCCTAGTTACGGTGGATCTCAACACCTCAATTTATATTAATGTGACGTAATCTACTTTGCACTGACGTTTTGTATTAAAAGTCAATCCGAAAACTCTTATATCCCAGCGGTAGTAATCTTGCGTCACATTGGTAGCTAAACGTATGCTCGCACAATAATTATCTACTATTTAAAATATATCACCAAAATTTACAAACAAACAAGTAAATAACAAAGACGTAATCAACTGTGGCTAATAACAAAGCTTTACACAACTTGAACAATACATTTCAACTTGCTTTCTAGTTAATGTTTATTAAGCATTTAATAATATTAAACATTTTCTTTTATAGACTGTTGATACATTGTCTACGTGAAGACCACTTCGTTCTACCTAGACACTCACGGGTGATTTGTAAACAATTCAAAAGAACATAAAATATTCTTGTAAACTTCATGTAGGTATTATGCTGTTATTTAATTTATGTACCGTTGTGTCGTCTACTAACTCAGGAACAAATACATTTTCCTGAAATGTTTCTCAATTTGTCTAGCCAAGCAACCATCGTTTTGGTATTTGTAAATTTTCGTATTTGTGTTTATAGTTATTAAAAAATGAGGGCCTCTATAGTCATCTGAGGTCGACCATTTAAACCGCGTTGCAAAACTAAAAGAAGACATTGATAAATTTATTACCAATGCTGACTCAAATGCTGCACAAAATGAGTTGCATAATTAGTGTTTAATAGTAGTGCATAAACTTAATTTACAAAATCTTTTACTTTTCTCTCACTAATTGATATAATGTGCAATGCCCAGATGGAATGGTGAGCAATAAAGTTTCCCACTAGAAATATGATTATCGCAATTGCTTAACTGTATTAAATAAATTAGTAGTTTCCTAGTTGTCACTTGGAAAATATGCGCTGTCTGTAACTGTAAGTGCAAAATTTAGATTCAACCTGTTGACTTATTCTGTGACAACGTTTAGTTGAATTATCTGAGCTAGGGCTAATTTATATACGTTTGATGTTTACCCAACAATAAAATTTAAAAAATAATAAAATAACGTTTTTAATAATTATTAACTTTGTAAATGATGAGTAAATATTTATTACTTTAGTACTTAAAAGTAACTGCATTTATTCTTAAAATGTTTAGAAACAAGCAAATAGAAAATAACGAAATACAAAATAATTCACATGTCAAAAGTAGTTTGTAACGTTTAAAGTTTTTATTTATATACTAATCTCATACAGTTTTTGTGTCTTTAGATGTTAACATAGACACCGTAAATTAACGTAAGTCTTAAAAAAGTACAACTTAACCAAATTTAATAGTAAATTAAGTTTTATCATAAAATGTATTTTTTTTAAATCTTGTCAATAAATTGTCAAAAAAATAGCAATGTTTTTATTTAAGTTCCTAATTATTTTTGTTGATTATTCACATTATAGCGTTGAATCAATTTTAATATATTTATAAAACATAATATTGATACCTAAATTGTAACATTAGAATTACAAGAAAATTATTTTGTGAATATATATAATGAATTATATACGTATATTTGAAAGGAAAGCATGTAACAAAATTGAAAAGCCAAACAAAATTAGGTCAAATTAAGGCCTATAAATCAACGTGACAAATAATCAAACAAACTCATGTTTGCAAATCAATTCTATTCACATACAACGTCTCTTAATCCAAATAAAAATATTGATTTACTGTTTAAGTACTCTTTTGAAAACGGTTACGTTTTTATAGCTGCCAGCTGTTAAAAAGATTTTATACAAGTAGCTAATATAATAAATTTTGTAACTAAAAATTTACTTTTTTATTTATTTTGAGTGAGTGAGTTTTTAATAAGTTTTAGTTTTTTAGTTAATGTTAAGTACAACTACAAAAAGTATTGTTATTTAAATAAAAATAACTGTATAGCATTTAATACTATCACAAATATTTACTTATATTATGTAAATATGGAGTTATAAGCAAATTTAACAGTATTAATTCAAGTGTTATATAGTAATTATGTATTCTAAATGTTTTTACTATTTTTTTGATAATTATTTACATATTATGTAGGTATAAAAATAATGATTGATGTTTCTAATTTGTAGTTTGTATTCTAATAGACCTACATTATTGCATTGGTTGCTGGTTTAACAAAAATAACGTATTAATAAAGTTTTAAAAATTTACAGCAATAATTATTAAAACAATTAAAAAAGATTATTTGAGTTATATGATATAAAATATACAGCCAGTTTCAGAGTAAGCGCCTTATTTTTTTAGCCACCCTGTGGGTATCACTTTCAAAATATTTCGCAGTAATATTACAGGACATTATCTACATCGATGGTCATATCAGATTTTCAATTGGACGAATTATTTTAAAACTGCTACTTTCAACTTTTTTTTAATGGAATCCCATCATTTTTTTTATTATTGAGATCTTAAAAGATTCTTGTTACGATAGTATTTCGTTTATTTCGTGAAAATTCATTTTTTTCTTTATCAAAAATTAAACTAACATTTTAATCTAGTAGCCCATGCTTACACTCGATGTTATTTTTGTCCAAATATGAAGTAACGGTAGACACAAAAACAAACAGAAACAATTAAACTTTATTTTGTAACAAACTTGTACTTTTTGATACTCAAAATTTAAAATTTACATCAGATATAAAATAAGTATTTACAAAAAATGCTCGAAATGTTTCCCAATAGATTAAAGAATAATTTCCGGAGACATTTTGTTTATGCAAGTAAGAATTCTTTCTTGCCTAGTTTCAATAGTTGTTGGTTCAACGGTGTACACCTGGGATTTTACATAACCCCAGAGGAAAAAGTCAGGTGACTTAAGTAGCCAACCAACTGGTCTTCCATGACCAATCCAATGTTTCTCGTATCGATTATTTAAAAGCTTCTTAACCAGAAGAGCACAATGTGCCAAAGCGCCGTCGTGCTGCCACCACATATTGTTTTTGATATTCATAATGATCTTCATCTGTTTTTTCAAATATTAGAAGCATATCAATTATTACGTCTCACGTATAACTTAACGGCATTTTAAAAACGTAATTTTAAATTAACAACTATGGTTTTTAATAATAAAATTGTTATTAACAAGCACTGACAATTAAATTGACGTTTGACTAAAAATATATCATCATTGTGTAGAGAATGTCCTGGAACATATTGCTGCCAAATATTTTGAAAGTAGTACCCATACTTACCCACACAGCCAAAAGTAACCAAAAGTCGTAATAAAGGTAACCGCTTTGGATTGGCAAATGTGATCATAGAGTACCCAAAAGTACACCCAATGGTGAACTATGTCCCACTTAATCCCTCCATAGGATACTCTTATACTGACCTTGCGTGTATGCAACGGTCAACCTTTTAGGATAACCCGAAATTAACCGAAACGGACAACTTATTGTCCACTTTTAAAGCTACTCTAAAGATACTTCTTTTTAGTTATTCATTGGTCAACTTGTTGGGCTAACCTAAAGTTAATCGAAATGCCCGGTGCATAGTTGAATTTTAAAACTACTAAAAAGATACCATTTTTTGTTTGCTCAACGTTCAACCTGTTAGGGTAATCTAAAGTTAATCGAAAGTGATTGTTAATGGTTGGTATTTAAAACTGCCTAAAAGATACCAATTTTTGTTTGCTTAACGTTCAACCCGTTAGGATAACTTAAAGTTAATCTAAATGGGTATTTTACTATTTAATTTTAAAGCTGTTTAAAATATACAATTTTTGCACTTATTCAAGAATCAACCTGAAGTTAACTGTAAAAGATGTATAATTGTTGGATTTTAAAACTGCCTAAAAAATACTATTTTTTCAGTTGCTCAACGATTAATGGCTGCTTAACGGATATCTTATAGTTAACATTTGAAAATAAAACACATTAAAGTAAAGGTGCAAGTCTTGAAAAACAGATTTTATACGATACGATATAATACATATATATTTATTATTTATTTACAAATTTAAAAATATCTAAAATAAATGTCATCGCCTTTAACCCTTTTTCACACTTTTTCTCGATTTTCTAATCCACACCTTTGTCGCCACTAAAACGTCCATTTCTGTAGTTGTGGAAACTATTCATTTTACGGAAGCTGAAATTAGAAAAAATACTTAACTAAACCACTAATATTTATATTTGATTTGATTTTTTACAGGGTTCCCAGCGATCTAGAAAATTGCAAAAAATCTGGGTATTTTAAAATCAGGGCAAACATGTAAAATTTAGAGAAAGCCTGTTTCTATGTCTTTTTGTATACTGACCGTTCATCTGCAATTATGAATTATGTGTTCTTTTGTGTCTGTTAAAAATATGTATAAAGATGTTTTACCTTTAGAACTGGAACTTTTAGTATAACACAATTACACGAAGTTAACACTCGACTTGTACAACACGCACATCAACAAAACTTGAACGATTGTCTAGCAGGTAAAAAAAAAACGACGTTCAATTTTAAACTAGTCTTAAAAGTACCCGGTGGTTATTTAAATTACTATACCCATTCTCTCCCACTTCAACAACATAATTTTAAATTTTACAAACGGTGGGCGTTTGTTTAATGTTAATTCAATGATTCTTGAAATCTATTTTTGTTAAGTTTAAATTAACCCCGTAACGTGCATGCTCGAGTTAATTCTATTACGCTAAATGGGCCAAAATAGACACGCTCAAATTCATTCGAGCGCTATCGCTATAGGAAACATAAGAAAAAAATGGTCTTTTTGATTTTTTTTATTTACATCTGTCTTGTAAGCTATAAAATGTTAGAGTAATATTACTTTTCGTCCAGTTGTAAAACAAAGAAACGTTTTTTTTTTTAATTATTATTGATTTAGTAGTGAAAGACTTTTTTTGTAATGTAATATGTAAAAATTATAAAACTGCAAAGATAAGTGTTTATAGACAGTTATTTTGTGTTTAGTAATTACTTTTGGCCAAAATAAAGTTCAAAAATGTATTTTCTTAAATTTAAAAAAATGATTCTTTTGTGGTGTTTAAAAAAAAAGTGCTTTAAGAGGTTAAATAAGAAGTTGAGAATAATCAGTACAAATGTCATATCCTTATTGTTAACTGCGACATGAAAACTTAAGTTACAATTTTTTTTACGAAATTTAATTTTTTTTTAATGATGGCTACATAATAAAAAAACTGTTGAATTAATTCCAGAAAGTTCATTTGAAGCACTAGATCAATTATTGTATTGTCACTTTCGACATTAATAATACTTTTTTACCGTTTATCTCAAATAAACTATCCTTTAATAAGAAACACTAAAATTTGCCTGTATTACGTTTTTAAAATTTGATATTGATGCGCATATAGCTCCTTTATGAGTCACAATATTAAAGAAGCTTAAATACAAAACTTGCTCGGTATGTCTGTTTGGAAAAATTCATTTTTCTTATTTGCTATCAAGAGGCCAAGTTTATATTGTAATTGTTTAACAGATTTGTTAAAGCAGAAATGAATATTAAACTCTGCTCAAAGTAATAACGATTTGTTTTAAAAAAATTTTGTCAGCATCGATAGAATGAGATTCATTTAAACGAAATTTCCGTTAAAACTGCAATATCTAAGAAAAAGACCTTGAATGGTCGAAGAGACCGACACAGGGATTATCCACAAAGGCTATTGTTTGGTGCCCAGTTGACACACAGCCGCATTGCAAAACAAGTTCTTAAATTACTCATTTACCGTAACGGATGAAACAAAAACGACAAAAAAAGTTTTTACAATCAACATTAAGATGCCATCGCGTTTATTAATACTTTCTCTTTAACCTGCTAAACGCCTTTAAAGAAAAATTTGATATTTTTTATCGATTTAAGGGCGATAATTTGAACTATTGTCAATACGATTTTGTATCGATCCACATTACAAATTATAAAAAAGTTTGTTTAAAAAAAATAATTTTTAGATTAAAATTAAATTTAAAAAATCATTAGGCTACAAACAAAAAAGAACAATGTTTATGACGATAATCGGATTAAAATAGTACATTCCAGAAAACTGTTGTGCGAGGGTAATGGCGGAACTTAAATAAAGTTTACTTCTAAGGATTTCATTGTTAGCCAATTAGATTTTTATTATAAATGTAAGCAGTAACTAAACCTACAAACACTAATTAATAATAATCAATTACACTTACAACTCCACTAAAATGTTTTTTTTTCAAATACAAGTTTTTCTAAGATAATTAGTCTCAGCGTATACAACTACGGATCCTATATACTTATAAGAATTACAACAAATAATTAGCGAAATAATGACTGCAGGTTCCATCTGCAGTGCTTTTAAATATTTTTAAAATAAGTGTTTGTCTGTTTAAAAAAACATACCCTTGCATTTGTTGTAATTAGAGCTTACGGAGCGACTAACTAACTTCTGACGATTTTGATCAATTCTTTAAAAATTCATAATCTGAAAACTAAGCGGTAATGCACAAAAAAACCAAAATAAAGGTACTTTTTTGCCATGAGAATCACCAAAAATCAGAAACGCAATTGGTAAACTCATTTCTTAGTTCCTCCTTGTAAGTCGTAATAATAGTAAGAGGTAAACTATTAGAATATATAAAAGTAATTTTGGTTTAGGGTGATTTTTCTTCCGAGGACGTTTTTTCGCGATACAGTCTTATTCTACACAAAAACATTCTACTAAAAGGTTAATTTTTAGGATTAACATAAAATTAACTTTTTAGAATCTCTGTTTCACAACTTTTATAGACATTGATTATAAAACTCACCGAAAATAACATTTATGTGGTTACTAAAAAGACATGTAGTCTCATTCTGTACTATAAGGCTACTAAAAACTTAATTTTTAGGATTAACATTAAATTAATTTTGTAGGATGTCAGTTGTATAACTTTTTCAAGACATTAATTAGAAATCTCTGAAAAGATATCGAAAAGTTAACTTATGGGGTTAGTAAAAAACAAGTAGTCTCATTTTATACTTGAAAGCTCTTAATAGGTTAATTTTTATGGTTACCATCAAGTTAACTTTTTAAAACGGCTTTTGAGCAACAATTAAAGTTGTCTATTGAAAAGTTATCCAAAAGTCAACCTCTGTGGGTAAGAAACGAGATAGGTCGCCATATTTTATACTTTAAGCTTATACAAAAAGTAACCATTACGTTTACAATTTGGCGTATTATTAGGAATAACTATTTGTTGTGAATAAGTTAACCATTAAGGACACGCGGTAGAACTAACTTTTATGAATGACTAAAAGGCACGATAAAGATACCACATGCCTTTCAACTTTTCAGGTTAAAGTATGATCACTTTTTAGACAATTAAGGTTAACTTTGGTTATGTGGGTTACTTGCTTACTCTAAAACAGGTTGTATAGTTCATGTAATAAGTTATCCAACTTCCGTCATCGATATTTATGACGTCATGTAGTAGCGTTGATGCCAATATCAAAATATCAAAAGTTGGAGGTTATGTATACAGATTTACATGTTATATTAATAATAACCAAATTGTCTTGATTTACTATGTTTTTCTGCATAATTCGGTTAACATATATAAAATTATTTGCTAATTGTAATAAACATGTACTTGATAACTATCTTTAGTATTCCTATTAATTAACAAAATAATATAATAATACATACAAATAACTGCTACAACTAATGTTAAAGTAATCTGTTGGCAAGTCTTCAATCAAACTATTGGTTTTATAAAGCAACGTTAAGTTGATAAGTAAAGTGCCCCTTCTTTATTTAATACTTTTACTGTATAAATATTTACAAAAATGTAAGTTATTTAAATAACATTCTAGCTTTTAATTATAGTATAAATCATACGAATCTAATTACTAAAATCTGATCCACTGTCATCGCTTTCACTGTTGAGATTAATAATTAATGGTGCAACATCTTCTACGTCAAAGCCAATCTCTCGATCCCACCATTCTTTAATTATTTTTTCAGTGTGTTTAACTGAATTATTCCAGGCTTCTGGTGTAACTGTTGCCAAAGCCTCGTGCCACATTTTTTCATAGATTTTTCTATTGATTTACCATCCCTACCAATGTGTCGATTATAATAATTCTTAGTAATACCCCATATAAGTTCAATTGGATTAAAAATGCAATGGTAGGGAGGTAATCGTAGGACTTTATGACCATATTGTTCAGCTAACGTATCTGCTTTAAATACTTTTGGAGGTTTATTTCTAAAAAAGCAATAATTGCATTAATCTACTCATTACACTGTGAATTTTCTATTTACATAAGAACTTTCTGTAGAAGTTCGATTTTTAATGAATTTTCATCAAATTCAATTTTATTATTAGTAAGCCATTCGGCAATGTTAGCTTTCTTCCACGTACTATTAGGTACTTTTTCCAATATGCTGCTGTGGTATGAAGCATTATCCAACACAATTGTAGATTTTCGCTTTAAATTTTTTAATAATTGATGTTCAAACCAATGCAAAAAATTTTTTTCGTTCATCTCCCCATGATAATCTTCATTTTTTGTAGAAGAAGAAAAAATTAGTTCTGCTCCATTAATAAAACCTTCCTCATTCCCTGCATGTAACACTATGTATCTAAAAAACCAAACGAATATGTATTTTCAAATTCACAGCTCATAATTATAAACTAACCTTTTTCCATCAACCTTTGTACTTTTAACGGTTCTTAAGTCGTCATCCTGCCATGACCGATTTACTGTGCCATTCTGGAAAATCCATGTTTCATCCAAAAAAACAAACTGGCATATTTTCTCGGCTTTGATCCTCATGTATGTTTTTAAGAACCTTATTCTTTTAAGAACAACATCGGGTAATTCCATCAGACCTCGCCTGGGGTTGTCTTTTTTCCATTTAAACCCTATATTATTTAAAACAGTATGCAACGATTTAGCACAACCTTCGAAAAGTTCCTCTTCTTTTAATTTTTGCCATAAGATATTTACCGTAATATGCTCGTCTGTAATTATTTATTGTGACATAAGAAAATTGAATGCGTTAATATAATTTAACTTACGATTTTGGTACATTCTGTAAATTACATTACGAATTGCACATTTATTAAACTCCTCAATATTCGTAATGGGTTTTTTATGTGGCCGTTGTTTAGAAACAAATGGTTCGTTCTTCTTTAAGGCTTGCGACACACTAGTAACTGTAGAGATGTTAATCTTTAAAGCAGCTGCTACACGCTAAAATTAGAATAATATTAATAAAATATATGTAAAGTAAATAATGCAATAAATTACTTCACGAACTGATGTTACAGGTATAAATGGACCGCCATTGTCCCGTTCTTGTTGAAAAAATTCAATCAAATTAGCTACAAGCTCCTTTCCCCTACTTCCCAATCTACGGCCCGGCATTATTGTAGTGATTAAATGTTAATTCACTCAAACGTATGTTCTGAAAAGAACAATTTTTGATACAAAAGGTAGAAACAGCGAAAACACGGAGAAATAAACACACTAACCTAACAAACGATAAAATGTAAACAAACATATGTACGAAAAAATTGCAATGCCGCCCAGGTTGCCAACTTTACAGCATGCTTTATACAATTTTATTTTATGAGTTAGAAGAGTAAAACTATATTTGTTGTTTTGGTTTAGATGTGATGTCACGAATGACGAAAGTTGGAAAACATATTACTAGGACTATATACGTTTATTGGTACAGGTTAATAGTAGGTGCTCAAGTATTGGGATAGTAATTAGATATTTCAAAATACACTTTAAATCAAACTCAATATAATTATATTAAAATTAATATACATATGTACATTTGTTACAACTATTTCTATACTTTGATATCAAGATGATTGTAATTTGACAAAAACAATTAGAAATAATAAGCGTTACCAAATGCTTTCAAATTTTTCTACGTTACATAAATTAAAAACTAATTTTTTTATTAACCCATTTATAAAAATGAAATATTTTTTTATGAATAATTTTTTTCTTTTTTAACATGTATTTAAACATACTAGTTTAATCCAAACATTATCTTAATATTGTTGCTAAATATTTTTTTAGTCATAACTAAAAGATAATTAACTAACAATTTCTTTGAAAAAACGTAATAATTCCATAAATAGGATATGTGCTTATGCTTTATTTAAAAACTGTTATATTAAATTTCAAAACACCTAATTACTATAGAAACAATTGTTATAACTAATGTTTCTATAATAATTAAGTTTTACTTAGCACTAAACATAAAATAATTAGTAGCATATTGTATAATAAATAAAAAATTTTCAATCGGTACAAAAGTTATGCCGAAACGAAAACTGTAATTCATACGAGCTAGAAATGCATATTCCTAACGAATTTTACACAATACTGCATCTATGTTTATGTATTTAATAATTAAATAAAATTCATTAAAGATAATTTTTTTTATAAAAAGTGAAACTGGCGTGGAAATGAAATAACTTAAACTTACAATATTTCTGTTAATGCCTAAAACATGCATACTATTTGTTTCCTTCGATTATAATTAAAATATTGTACACCGCAAATTTGTATTTTATTTTAATTTGTTTCTGTTTATATTGCAAGTTACAAGTGTAATCATTATGTAGAAAATAGCGTGTAATTTACCTGTTTTAAATACATGCAGCGTCAGTTAACCTCAAATCATTTACTACTTTATTTTTTTTAATATATCAATTAGTAAAGAAAACATAATTTGATTAAACCAGTTTAGTTTGAAAACTATCAATTGCAGCATTTCAATCTTGCAGTCAAAATTAATTATATTTACCTATTTGTTGTGTATTGAAAGTTGAGTCAATTTTAACTGCTTGTCGTAGTTAATCAACTGAGCTAATATAGAAATCTGTGCTAATTCTAAGAAAGATTTATAGTTCGGAGTTAAGTTACGTCGTCTTAAGTTGAGTATCTTTGAGTTAATCGCTAAAAGAAACTTTGCATCATTGTCAAATACCTGCCGATCGATTCTTGAAGCCCCTTACTTTGATTCCGAATTTATTCCACAGCTGATCGTTGTAATCAGGTAGTAAGTATTCTTATTTTAATAAAGTAACTACATCTAGCCAGGAACACAAAAAATCTTGATTTACTCTAAACAAACATAAAACTTTTCCAGTCAGGATTTCAGCAAGAAAATTAAACAAATTTTAGGAGAATTCGACAAACAAAAACCAACCTTCACCCGAAAAAATGAAGTTCTACTTAGCTAGCAAAATATAAGTAGAAACAGCCTTGGTATGAGCAGAAATAGTCAAAACAGAAACTTCCATTTCAGCTTCAGAATCTGAAGAAGTAAGAAAAGGTGGTTCTCCATCCGGAACTAGTGACTTTAACGAAACCTGTTTTGGACTACACGAAGGTAAATTAGCAAAAAAAAAACCAAATTACTTTTAGTAACTTTCCTCTCCGTAACCTTGAATTACGTAGAGTTTGTAACGAGTCCAAAGTGACAGTGACACTGCGTTTCTTTTTCTCTATTAGGTGACATACGTAAACAACAAAGTACTAGCTCGTTTGAAAGTAGAAGATGAAAAGTAACCCTCAAATTCGCTTAGTAACGTTTGTAGTTTAGCAATAGTTTGCTTGACAGCTATTTTCTTTTTCGCAAACACTGAAGCATTAGTACCTACAATAATAAATGCTTTTTTTATAATTGTAAAGCACTACGCATTGCACCCCCTAATGTAGGAACAACCACAATTTAATTTATTGTTATGGTTGTCTTCAAAGTGCAGTCTTAGGCACACCACTTTTCTAGCTCTATAACTAGGTTTGCAGAAGTGCGCACTCAGTCACACAAAACGTCGCCTGTTATACACACTTGTTTTGATGACCCTCATCATCAAAGAGTTGTAAAAAAATGTGTTAAGTTTAAACCAAGGAGGAAAGCAATATACAACTTACCTTAATGTAATTACTTTTTTACACATTTACTAAACCACTTTAAGAAGCTTTTTTAAATAAATCAGTTCATAGAATTAACAAAAATGATTACATATTCTGTATTACGGCAATTTTACCATTTTTTAAAAATAAAAAAATTTATAAATTTTAAACAAGCCTTTACCAATAAATGGACTACAATAATTATTGTCTGTGTAATTTATGTTAATTACATCTTTACATTTTATGTTTCTAGAAATATCATAACCACTTTCCAAATTCCAAATGGTTACTACAAAAAAATAAATTTTAAAACCGTTTAAATAGTTTATAATACATTATCAAGTTTATTTATTTTTTTCTTATACAGCAACTTAATGTAAAATAATTTTTTTTGTAAAATTCTTTATTTTCCTTTATTCTATTACAATAAATAATTAAAATTTTTCACTTAAGAAGAGCATACAACACGATTTTTTTATTGCTACATTTTGTGTCTTAAACATGAACTTTATCAGACTACTAAACTTTTTACTTGTAAGTCAACAACACACAGAACCAACATCTAAATAAATAACAAATAACTTTACAACATAGAAATTACGAAAAAAGCTTAAGACGAAAAAATCTACCGAACCAAAAACAAAATGAAGTGTGCTTAAAACATTTAAAAATTTTAAGACGATGATAAGAACAAATGTAATGTAAAAATATAAAAAGTATCCAAAGAAAATTTAAGTTATATTAGTCAGAAGTCGCAAGTGTCAACACTGTGCATAACGTAGGTGTAAGTAAAAGAATAAATACAACGTTGTGTTAGTAAATTTGTAAATATTTTATTAATTAGTTTAATTTAAAGTTAGTTTTTATTTAGTAATCAGATCTAAAATATCTTGTAAAGATTTAGCTTAAAAATAAATTAGTTTCGAAATGTATTACAATAAGTAACTTTAAAAAGTAGAGTTTTTTATAATTAAAAAATATAGATAAATGAAAATGTCAATATATTAAATTCTTAGAAATAATAAGATACATAAACGTTTAACAAACAACTGACAAATAATATACAATCAAAAATTATTGAATGTCAAGGAAAAGATAAGAAACAAAATATAAAACAGAAGAATTGAACCGCGAATTATTACAACCTATATAGTTATCTCGCAATTTTTGAAAATAAAATTGTAAGCATTACTTAAATTATTATCATTGTTAGAATTGATATTATTTTAGTATACTTATGTGTATCATTTATGAAAGTAAACGTTTTTTTAAATTATTTTCTTCATCTAGAATCGTGGGAATATTAAAAACAAAGTTGTGTTTCACGTCTATATAATGTACAGCTAAAACTGTATTTCTTCTTTTGTTTTAGCGTTTGTTTGGTTTGTCTAATATAACACACATTTTATCCAGCACAGTCTAGCTTATAAACTACGTCGGGGTTTTCTATTGTTTTAGTTCTATCTTTATTATTACTGTACAAAGAGAGAATTACGAATCTAATGTATAAAAACAGGTAAAATTGCTGTACATAGTATTTAAAAGACTTAGTAATATTTTTAATGCTCCTATATTTCCAATAATAACAAATTTAAAATTGTTCACTTTAGACTATTTTTATGGCAACGTTTTGTGTTACGACCGAGCACTTTATCAAACTAACGGATAGGTTAAATTCAAACAAGCCACCAGAGCACAAACATGAGGAATTTTATGTTACAGTATATTCTTAATTAATTATAACATGGTTATGTCAATAATTTAAAATTCTTAAATACTTCAAAATAACAAATGACATGAATAGCTACTCAAGAATCTGAAAAACTTTATTTACGTTTTTAGATAAATTTATTTAAAAAATTACTGTAATTTAATATTTATTTTGAATTTATTTTAGTTTAGATATAATAAGTACAGCAAACTTTCCACAAATGTCACACATACATTTAAAATTAGAAGTAAAAGAAAGCAATGTTCACAAGTTTATAAAATTTTAAAAAGTCAACAAAAAACACTTGCAAAACACTACATTTTATAAGATTAAGATTTAAAAAATTAATAGTGCATTTTTATTTACTTCACTTTTTAAAACACTGGTGAGATCTATAAGATAAAAAAATGTCAAACCATATTTATTTTACATAAAAAAGGATTTACTAATTGAAATTTCATAGATTAAGAAACGTGGGAATGTGATACTTTAACTAAGCAAACTACGGTCGTAGTTGAGTGTATCAAAGTCTTTTCAAGGTCTCTTATTATGCTGCATTACACCGACGAATGAAGGGTCCGCAGCTCAAACCCTGTGGCTGTCACTTCTAAAAATTTGTAACCATCACTGCTGCTTTAATTAAAAACTAATAAAATAGCTAACCTTCAACGGTATTTTAAGAAATACAAACAAAAATGTCATTCAAAATTTATTCATTTATTTTTTCTAAAAGAAAATTGTCGCAGGCAGGATTCGAACTTAGATTATATATGAAAATCATTTAAAATTATAAATCAAATATCTAATAAACCGTTAATGCTTAAAAAAAAATTTATTTTAATAAATTGTTAGGAAGAATTATCTCTATAACAAACTATAACAATAATTAAAATAATTTACATACGTACAAATTTATATAAAAGAAACTGTTAAAAATGGCCAGCTTCATACTATATTTCAGTTACTAAGACTTTTGGTTCGAAGTTATCGTTGGTACATCGTTACACACACACAGACACACACGCATACACACACACACACACACACACACACACACACACACACACACACACACTCACCGACATCCAAGATTTTTTTGTCAAAAATACATTTTCTGATTCAAGATACCTTGAAATGTAAAATCATGTAAAAAAAATTTTTTTGAAAAAAAATTGCGATTGATATATATAATAAAAATATTAATTTATATTTATAACTTTATTAATTATAGAACAGATTTGCAGTACATAATATTCTAAAATAAAATTTAAACGGCGTTTTATTAAAATCATTTGCTTTAATTTCTAAGCAAACATATTTTATCTTACCTACATAATTTATAATACATGTGCGACTGAAACAAGAGCAAAAAAAATTAAATTTAAGGCGATGCTATCAGCAATACAAACTTAAAAAAAAGAATTCAATTTTTAAATAACATATTAAAATTCTTTTTTTTTAACGCAAAAAAAATTTGTCAACATGCTGAATAAAAACGTAAGTATATATTGTTTTTTTTTTAATTTTTATAGCAACGTATATTTGTGTAGAACACTTTTATCAAAAAGTTGCATGTAACTAATAAATTTAATATGTAAAAATAAATTAAAACTACACACGCAGCAAAAAAGTAAACAAACATATTTAAAAGTTTATACTTCATATGTCTGGTTGTCATCAACTTTATGCGTGTAGAATTAGGTAATCCAGGTTGGGCGTAAAAAATTAAAGCTTTCTGTTTTAGTTTGCGACCGGGTCACTTTAATTAAACTTATTAATATTATGCTTACAAATGATACAATTTAAACATTAAATACTATTAACAATGGTCGTGGTAACAAAATAAATACGTCAGAAAAAATTGTTACTAATGTGAAAGTTATTTTTTGAATGTAATTATAAACTGCATAGCAGATACTAGAAAATCCAAAAATAGTACTCAAATCATTATCTAAAAAATAGCGGTTCTTATATTTACATATTTACACTTATAATAAATGTGTGATTAAAACACAATATAGTATTTACCTAATGTATTAAATTATCTGAAAGAAATTAAAACATACTAATAATTCAAAAATAAACATGATAATTATTTATTTTTTATTAATTTTTAATTTAGTTATTTTTTTAATTTTAATTAATTAAAATTAATGCTAATTGTAAACAGGAAAGTTATACTTTAAAAACCTAAAAACTTCTTGAATTGTTAAAGTCTAACAAATATTGGTTTTCATCTAAAATGTAACACGTTTTGTTTATTATTTAAATTAAATATATACTCATTTTTATTGTAGTACATTTTTCAACTTTGACTTTAAACTCACAAAAAATTAGTTGGTTTACATATTACATTTTATCAATAGTAAACTTATAACCATTATTTTTTTAATTTAAAAATAAATAAAAACAAGATTACAACAATTACAGTGCATTTTACGTTTTCTAGTGAATTATTATCATTATCAAAACTTTTACAACTAACGGTGATAATCAATTAATAGAAAATTAAAGCTTAATATTAATATTACAACGATAATGTAAGCAATGGAATTTAATCTGTAACGTACAACAATTTTAGTTAATTTGCAAGCTGCAAAAAAAAGACAATTGTTTTTAAAAACCAGTAATGCTTTATTCGAAATATTATTTGTTAGGTAAATACAACAGTAGTTAGTTACTTTCTGATTTAATTGTAACATATTTATCGTTAAAATTTAAATAACAAATTAAAATACATAATTTTAATGCTTTTAATGCATTGTTATTATTTAGATGTGTATGATTCGTTCTACATTATTATTGTTAATACTGTATCTTTAAGATAATAAAAATTTAAGTAAGAACCATAAAGCACATGTATAGTAAAAATTCACAGAAGGTGTTGAAAACAAACACAATATTATCTACGTAATATAATGAACAAGGTTTATTACGATTTTCAAAAAAAAAGAATGCATACATAAATAATTTAAAAAAATTAAAAAAACAATTAACTAAAATTTCTGGTACATATTAAACGAGAATCAAGTCGTATGATAATTCACCAGTTGTTTTATTTAACATTTATCCATGAAATGCCCGGAAATCGTTTCTCATAACCTCATCAGCAACACCAATGACATATGGATAATTTTTTTGTTAACAAATGATGAGTCCGTTCATTAACTAATTGACTAATGCATTTGATTTTTGCTTAACTTAGTACTTAAAAAACTTGTTAACTGTTTACCAACCAGCGCACCCTCAGAAATTGTAATTACATTAGACGGTGTAACTACTGCATCCTCACACACGTTATAATTTTAGTGTGTGCCTATCAATATACGAAAATTAACAATTGTAAAGTTTAAGAAGCAAAACAAAAATAATATGTTCAAGAAAACATTTGACTCCAAGAAAAAAATGTGACTAATTGACTAACGTTTGGGCAACCAGCTATCGGTACACGTTTAGTGGTTTTGTAAATGTTTATAATAATATAAACGTTTAAACGGTTACACGTTCAAACATTTCATCCCTAGTCCGATGGCACCCTAACGTATTTAGTTATCTTGCTTATTGAAAAACAAGTGTAAGTACTTACCTCTTTGTTTATTACTAACCACCACATCGTTACCCAAATATGTATTGATAACACGCTCCATTTTTAACTAATGTTAACCAATGCCAAGATATCACTAATTTACTACTGCCCCATCCCAAGTACATATCCTGTGTTGTCATTTTCTTATTTTATTTTTGTTCTGTACGACAAACAGACATAGTTAAGTTTCTCCCCATAAATCCGCACTAAATTTAAATAAACATTTTTTATTGGTTAAAATTTTCAAGTCAGTATCACAACAAACACCTGTATTTTACGACATACTTCGTTTTAATGTTTGACATTTTGGTTAACTTATTCGCAGTTTTAAGTTTCTATTATTTTTATTTATTTGACAAATCCTAAATGTTTTTTTTTATACAGAATATTATTTAAACTCTCATAAAATATGTAATAATTTTAGTTTGTCAAATTCCTTAATATGCAAAAATTTAATGAACTCCTCGTTTATAGGCGTTTTTAATTTTTAGATATTCTCTCCAAGTGTTATTTGATACATTTTTAAAATAAATCGTGTAGCTAAATTAATAAATATAGTTGTAACCGCATTCATTTGTTATGGGTAAAATTTTTAATTTTTACGTTTATTGGAAATTATACGTTTTCTACGTTCTTTAATCATCTTTAATGCTTATGAGATAATGCATTACATAATTTGTGACTTTTTGGGCCTTTACTAATTTTAGCCGTGTCTCTTCTTACATGGGTTAAAATTATCCATTGAGTTATTATAAAGGAGATAACACAAAACATCTATTTTCTATGTGCAAAGTGGAACCACTAGGCGTGGCTTAGTCTACTATCTTTGCCAGGCCAGGCCCGGATTACTTAAAAATTAAAACTTTAACATTAATTGTATACATTTCTGCAAATCAACAATTTGTATGTTAATAAACAAAATTAAAATAAATTATCACATTACTTGAATTTATGATAAGAAAAAAAGTGTAACTGATATAATTTCAGACGTATAATGATATTTCTAAAGTTCAAATACTATAATTTCCTAAGAAAATTATTGAACTGGAGATTTGTAGATCTACGCAATTAGGCAATTATCAACTTTATTAGTTTAAATTAAGAATTTTTTTTCAGATTTTAGCTAATTTAGTAAAAAAAATGAAATAATATGCAACATTTCAAATTAAATATATTAAAAAACAGTAAGCTAACATTTAAATTTTATTAAAATAGATTTTTAATAAACAAACTAAAAAAAAAATAATTGGAGTGTCAATGTATATATTGCTTTAATACTGTTCTGTTTGTATTGTGTACATTGCTGTGAAATGTAATTTCGAATAATACCTTCTTATTTACACTTTTTCTACTATTAGAACTACATAAAACACACAAAAACAATTATGTTTTAAATGTTTTTAATTACAAACTAAAAAAACATATTAGGAAACACAAAAAAACACAATAAAACTTTGAAAAAAGGTAACTAATAAGATTTGACATTAGAATGACACTAATGCATCATCAATATGGCGGTAGTGGTGCTGTTTTAGAATACGAAACGCGGCCTCCTTATATTATAACTCAATGAAATTATTATACAAAATTGAAGGAGGGGCTTAAATATATTTTTTCAAACATTTTTATAGAGGATAAAATTTACTATAAAAAAGTCCGCGGAAGGGTACAATTACCTTCAATAGTTTATAAGATACAAGTGTAAAAAGTTGTACAAAAATGTCTCGCATTACATTAAAATTTTGTAACTCTTAATTTATTAGATATAATTATACCCTCCCGCGGACTATTTTGTAGCAAATTTTGTGCTCAATAAATTGTTTATGTGCAATTTTCATCTATATAGTACCGTTTTTGCAGCGTACAAGGCGGAAGCTCGCGCGGATCTAATTCTGCAATTACTATAATTTATAATTATTTTTTATTACTGCTGAGTGAAATTAAGACTTATTATATTTTTAAAACATAAAACGAATCATAAGGAATATTTTGCTTAATAATAATAAACGCTGCATCCGAAAAATACAAAAAATGAAGTGAAATTGGGCACCACCGCAACTTCCAGATTTGTTTCATCTAAGCGTTTCATCGTTTTGTTACACGATCCTTTGAATCAAGAACACTAAAAACATTTCAATAACGGCAAAGATAATAATAAAAAAAACTTAATGAGTAAACTTACTGACAATACTTGATCACATTCAAAGTATCTATATCTTCAGTTATGCTTGCATAAGTTACAAACACTTATCTCTTGCATCTAAACCACCCATCTTTTTTTTGTATTTGCAGTTGTCCGACTGAATGCAGAAAAACTTACTTTCTTTTTAATATACATATTTATTGTTTTTTACAATGTATATATTTTATTTACATAGTTTTAATCTAATTCTGTACAATTACAAATATATCATATATAAACAAAACAATGCAAATAATAACTTGTTTGAGTTGTAGATACCATAACTTATACTTATATCATTGTTTAAATTATTTGGTTATTTGGTTATTGTAATATTTGAAGAATACGGTTTTATTTAAAAACAACTTGTTCTATTTTTTGTGAGTGAGAGATATAATAATAATAATAATAATAATAATAATAATAATAATAATAATAATAATAATAATAATAATAATAATAATAATAATCATAATAATGTTTATTGTGTAAATAAAATAACATTTATTAATACACAAAAGGACAAGGTTCGGTATACCGTTCTTCCACCCTGCCTATAAGAACCATAACTTAAATATAACATGTTCTAGAACATTAACTTAATGTTAAATAACATATTTAACATTGAATTAAACATTTAACTTAACGCATTTCTTAAAACTAAAACCTAAAAAATTATTCTATAATACCTGAGCTTTAGTTATTATCTTTTATCAACTGTTTTATACATTGTTTGAAAGTTTTTTCTGTTAAAACTAATAAATGAATAACAAAATTTAACGTTTTTGCAGCAGAATATGAAAAACCATGTTCAAATTTATAGGTGCTGTGTTTAGGAAGAGAGTAAATTGTTAGTTCTAATGTTTATAGAATGCTTGCTGGATCTTAGAGCTAATAATTTATATAAGTAATTTGATTGCTTGTGTTTTATTAACTTATAAAGAAATATGCAATATAAATATTTAACTCTTTGTGATATATTAAATTCATTAATCAAGTCTAAATATGGTGAGATATGATCTCTCCATGGTACGCAATAGGAAAATCTTATGCCAGCGTTCTGTATTTTTTGTAACTTGTCTCTGTACGACTTATTAAAAAAATTGTAGTATATTGTAGAGCAATAATCTATTTTTGGATAAATTAGTGCTTTTATTAGTTTTAGTTTTGTGTCATTTGTTAAAGTATATTTTAATTGTTGCATCATTTTTAGTTTTAAAAAACAAATTTTGTATATTGCATTAGCATGATCTTCAAAACATAACTGTTCATCAATAATCAATCCTAAGCTTTTAGTTTTGTGTACAAAATTTATGGCAACATTATGCATAAATAAATTTACTTGACTTAATATTATTTTTGATGTAGTTAAATATGTACCAAACTTGTGCGCTAGAAGTAATCACAAATACTAATCGTTATCTCTGACCGGAAGATCAGTGATAATTGTATGTTTTAAATATTATTATTAGAAAGATAAGAGTTGAAAATGATTTTTAATCAAGAACCAGAATCAAGTACCTAAGTCAACCTAAATTCATACAACAACCCACCACGGTAAATGCACATCAACATATATACCAAATCGGTAATCAAGCAATGCAAATTTTTACTTCTCCCTACTCGCAACTTGCGCTTTTTCCATTAGCAAAATTTTAGTTATCCGTCTATAATGAACACAAATATTTTTATAGCCAGTAAGTGAATGGCAAACAGTAATAAATAAAAACCGTAACAGAAGTCCTGATAGAAAATAAAGAATCCAATACTGGCTAGAAGCCGATAAAGACGAAGAAAACGAATCTGTTATTAAAGAACCCCAACTACTACCGGTATTTTTAGCAGAACCCGCTTATAATACTTTTTAATGACGTTGCAAAAAATTAAATTACAATTAAAGCTTTCGGTAACAGTCAAGTAAACTTTAAAATGTATCTAGTGAAACCTATTTCTATTATTATTATTAAAGAATTGACCAGTAAAACTAAACAGTTTTATACCTACAAGCCAAATCAAGAAAAGAACTCTAAACTAGTGATTAAAAATCTCCAATACTCACCTGACATTGACATAATTAAACAAAACTTCGAAAATCTAGGACATCAAGTAGCGAACATCTGTAATATTAAACATAAACCTTCCAAAAACTTGCTTTCATTGTTCATTGAATTCAAGCAAAAAGAAAATAATAAAAAAATCTCAAAAATATAATTATTCATGAACACGAGTGCAGTAATTGAAGCACCGCATTCTAAGAGGATAATACTAAAGTGTAATTAATTTAGTCATATCAAAAATGATTGCCACCATACTTCAAGATGTGTGAAATGCACACAATACCACAAAATTACCTTGCAAACTACGAAGGCTGCATTATTCACAAACAGCCACAACAAAAACTATACCCGAGACTTAAAAACAATATTGATATACACTGCCGTAAATCTTTTGAAATTCAAGCGGGCGCCTCTTTTGCTGCTATAGTAAATTCCAAACCATATAATAGTACTCACATGATAGAAAACGCAAACTCCCAATTATTAACACCACAACAGCATCAGCAATTGCACGACATAACATAATTAGGTAACATGATAAAAACCCTTGTTGCCCTAATGGGGACAAACATGGATTTCTTCACCACATTAATAAATAAACTGACATAATGGTTTTGCTATTAAAAATTGCTGCATGGAACGCCAATGAGCTGCATAAACTAAATCATGAAGTTAAAGCGTTTATGGATAATAGCACTATCGACATAATTCTCATCGCGGAATCGCATTTCACTAACCAAACCTATTTTACGTTCTTTAAATTTAACAAATACTACTCAAATCACCCGGATGGCACTGCCTATGGTGGTACAGCTTTCATAGTACGCAGTAACATTAAAAGCCATGCACTGGAAAATTATCAATTAAATCACATACAAACCACTACTGTTTTATTTGTAGATAAATATGATTCCTTTGCAGTTTCGGCAAGTTACAGCTTGCTTAAGCATATAATTAGTACAGCACACTACACAGAGTTCTTAAAGAACCTTGGTAACAAATGTATTCTAGCCGGCGACTTTAATGCCAAAAATGAACAGTAGGGCTCACGTATAACAAAATCAAATAGAAGAAAGCTACTTGCTGCCATACAAACAAATAATCTAAGGCACGCATCTACTGGTGAACCAACCTATTGGCCTACTGAACGTAGAAAACTTTTGAACTTAATTGGCTTTGCTATCTCAAAAGGCTTCTTGACCCATCAATACCAAATCAAATATTGCTTTTAATTAGCTGTAGACCATTCAGGCATATTAATTACAATAAACTCTAAAATAGTAACTATGCAGAAAAAAACATACATTATCCAATAAGAACATTGATTGGAAGCACTTTCGAGATCGACTAGATTATTTACTGAATCTGCCAGTGCTATTAAAATCTGAATACGATATTGAGCAATCTGTGATGAATCTTACGGAGTTGATTCAACAAGCAGCATAAAAAGCAACACTATCACCAGAACTACTAAATTTCCCTGCAAATGTAAACTGTAAAAATGTAAATGACGACTAAGAGCTCGTTCGAAGCTGACCAAGTATGATGCAAATTAGAGAGTGTTAAACAAAGCTACTAAACAACTAAAAAAATAATTATACTTAAAAGTTTTAGCAATCGGAATTACCTAGAAAACCTATCTACTTCCGAACACACAAACTATTTGCTTTGGAAAAAGATGCTTAAAATAAAGAAGCTAACGCAATTTAATTCATATATAAAAAACGAAGACGGGTCCTGGGCTCAAAAAACTGTGAGAAGACTGCTGCCTTTGTTATTGTCTAACAATTAATCATTTTTTGAAAAACCCCATTTCAAATAAGTCTACCGCTTAATTTATTTACGGCAAATAAAGTTTGCAAAATAATAAATTATAAAACCAAGACTAAAAAAAAAACAACTGCCTGATTTAGCTATAAATTATTTTAATCAAATCTGCAATGTTATCATGAGAGTAGGTCGTTTCTCAAGCCTATGGAAAATAGCTCAAATGGTTTCAAAACCGGGTAAGCCCGCTGGAAAAGTTTCTTCTTACAGACCTATTAGTCTCCATCTAGTACTCTCAACGATCTATAAAAAATTAATTCTAATGAAAACTAAGCCAATACTAGACGCCCTAAAGTCGATACCAAACCACCAATTTGGCTTTTAAAACCAACATGAAGCAATAGAGCAAATACATCAACTGATTGACAAAACATCTTCTGATCTTGAAAACAGCAGATTCTGTGCAGCTGCATTCTTAGGCTTCTCACTTGCTTTTGATAAAGTTTGCCAGACAAGGCTATGCTACAAACTAAGAAAAAACTATTCTAATAGCAAATATATACAATTATCAAGTCCTGTCTGACAAATAGGTAGTTTTTAGTTAAATATAAAGGCAAATACACTGATTTTACATCAATATCATCTGGAGTACCCCAAAGTAATCTTATGGGTTCAAAAATATTTTACCTCTTGTACACAGCCAATTTTTTAACTTTACAACAAACAATAAGCTTTTAGTCTAGAAAGTTGCCCTAAAACCTATTTGGGCATACGGTATTTTCCTTTGGGGGACAGCGTGCAAATCCAGCGTGAAAATCTTGAAACGCTTTCAAAACAAATTAAGTGATTTGCCCCCTGATTTGTGCCAAATAGAAATGACACTGAATGACTTATCTGTTCCGACACTAAAAAGTAAAGCCCAAAATTATGCAATAAAATATAAAAGCAGGCTCAGTGCTCACCCAAATATTCTTGTTCATTTCTTAATGATTGAAAATGACGAACAATGAAACTAAAAAGATTTAAACCTTCAGATTTGCTCTTTTTTTTGTTCAGTTAATAAATTTATGAATTAGTAATTATTTATCATCCACGTTATTTGTCTGGTCTAAATCTCTGCAGGCAATCAATACTTTTATCCTTACTTATTAAGGAAACTGTAAGGATAGGGCTTGATGAAACCCTGCTCCGCAATTCTATGTATGACGGTTTACGTTGTAATGTTATCTTGAACATCTCGTGTACTTATTGCCTTCTATTATGGGCAGATTGTGTATATAAAGTTAAAAAAAAACAAAAATATTACTTCTACTACCTGTTTGCAAATCGATAAAAGGTATCTTTGTGGCAAGCAAGTGTAGTAAAATATGATATGGTACGTAAACGTTTAATGTAACTTCTTGTTATCTACATACGTCTAATATAGAACGTATGTTTTGATTATAAATTATGCAATAAATCTGTACATGCCTCTAAGAATCTTTAGTTTTCATGCAGTGCAGAGTTCTAAAAAATTAATTTTCCACTTTTTAAACAAATTTTTAATTTTTAATTTTAATTTTTTTATTAATAGAGATTAAATTATAGATTTATGTTTTAATTTTGACAGAACCAGATAGTCAAATTATAAATTACTTTCAAAGTATACTCAAAAATCTTTAATGTTCATAATGTCCTTTAAAATATGGTTATTAATTTTTCAGTTACATATAGTTTAAGGTGCTAAATGGAAAAACAAAATATTATAGAGAAATATTTTACAACATTTAGAAGTAAATTGAGAACACTCCAGAACAATAAATTATCGATACCTGTTTGCAGAAGTTCAGTATCCGTTAATGAGCTAGTTAGTCGATATATTTTTAGATTATCTGCATCAAATAAACCAAAACTGTATTGCATTTAAGATAAAAAACCATTAACTAATAAACAAAATAAACAACAATGAGTCAAGATGTGAAACCTGAAACAGTGTGATAAACAAATGTTGATAGATCACATACTGCAGTCTTCTACTCATGTTAATTTTTTTTTGTTGATTATAATAGTTAAACTTATCGTAGTTGTGTTTATATTAGTTTTTGCAATCTCAAAAATAATTCTAACATAATCTGAAAATTTACATTATTGAGTGAATTAAGTTTAAACTACACATAAAGTTGTTAAACATTTTCACTCAAATCGCTTACTATTATAACTTTGATTCTTTATGTTTTGTTAGGCCCTGTCATATATGCGTGGTTACATATTAAAGACGTTGGTTAAAAACAACAACAACAACATATCTTTATTAAGACCATATACTTGATTTACATTAATTACGTTACATCTGTCGGTATACGTCTTATCAATTGTGTCTTGTGGTCACTAATGCCGTTGCACTTTCTTCCGCTCATTCGCTAACATCCGCTACTTGCGTTTCCTGTGTTAGACGCGAGTCATATAATTGTTCATACATTACACATTCCCCCCCTTTTATAAAATAAAGTCATAAATAAATACAACACAATGGTAAAAAACAATGCAAAACTACAATAACATTAAACCTATAATATCATCATACCTAGTGGGTTTTCGTATGTTGCGCCTTGGACGCAGCGTCGACATTGACAGCAAACTTCCATTTGCTGGATCTACATTATTACTACTAAAACGTACGTGGGGTTAAGGAGTAGTATTAGTCCTTATAGAGAATTTGGGTATGTTAGAGTAGCTACATTATCTGTATCACCCCCCTGAATTCCCGAAGTAATAATTTGATTACAGTGAGGTTTCCACAATTGTCCAAAGAAAAGTTTGCATAAATACATTGCATTATCAATGAGTTTTACTATAACTGCATTTAGCCACGACTTCTTATTAAAATTTTGATAATCACGAACTTTGACATTTTCTCCCATGTTAAATTTTCGAAAATTATAACAATTTTGATTCACATTTAGAGTTGTTCTTTTATTCTGTAACAAATCTAATCGTATTCTTAGCTTACGACCAAAAACTGCCTCTGCATGAGATTTATTAGTACTGCAATTAGGTGTATTTCTATAAATCAGTAAAAATGTAGTAAGCAAAACGTCAACGGAAACATTTTAATTTTTTGGATCTGATAGTGATCTGAAAAATTTAGATTTGACAGTTTTCCGCCAAACCATCGCTTTGAGGATTGTAACGAGCAATTGTGATATGTCTGATTCCGTTTTTACAGATGTTTTTTTCAATTTCTTTAAGCACAAAGCATGGACCGTTGTCAGATACTACTATGACTGGCAATCCAAACCGACCTAAAAAATCACTAAATTTACTGATAACTTTATTTACTGTTATATTCTTAGTTAAATAAACCTCCAACCATTTAGTATGCGTGTCTACAATAACCAAAAATTGTAAATAACATAACGTAAAGAAATCCATGTGCACTATGTGAAAAGATACATTACTTTTAGGCCACGGATAAGTGATAATTTGTTTTTGGTGGATTTGATCTATATTTTAAACAATGATGGCACGACTTCAATATTGATTTTATTTTTTTGTCAATATTTGGAAACCCCCTATATGATCGTGCTAATGCTTTGTGCAGCTCTGATAAAACATCAGCCTGCATAGAACTTAGTATAACTACACGATGTGCAAAGAATAAATATTTGTTTATTATTTTAAAATCATTTTTTCTTATATAATACGGTTTTAATTCGTTAGAAATGACACTTGTTGCCAATATATTCAAGAACCGACATTAAAATTTTGTCCTATTTAGTTTCATGTTTTATTTTATCATTATTAATAGGCATTTCTACGTTTGAAAAATACATTTTGTTATCATCATCGTAATTTTTTTGTCACTCTTAAAAGGTAATCTACTTAAGCATTCTGCAACTACGTTCGATTTAGCTTTGATGTACGTAACGTTTAATTCTATTAGCGTATATTTGGTTCATTTCCTTTTAACCGCAAAAAATTGAAATGAATGCTTTTTGATCATTACGCAGAGTGAATTTGTGTCTGTACATTATATTCCTAAAATTTATTTTCTGCAAAATAATATGCTAGACTTTCTTTATGTATTATAGGATAATTTTGTTCAAATTTCGAATATGAAACGCAAAGGACCATTCGGCATGATATACGATAACACTGTGCCGACCCCGTTTTCCGAAACATCACTAGTAACAATTATTTCTAATTCCGGATTGAAAGAAGTTAACAAAATTAACATCTTTTCCGATGTAATTAATTTTTTTATTTGGTTAAATGTTCTGTTATGAGCCTCATCCCATTTAAATACTACACCCCTTCTCAGTAGAATGTGTAATGGTTGCATAACATTGGACATGTTTGAAACAAACTTACTGTAATAATTTGCCATACCGATGAATGAGCGTAATTACGTAATATTTTAAGCTTTGGAGCATTTGAAATAGCTTGAAGTTTTATCATACTTTTACTTAGACCCGGTTCAGTCAAGTCATGTCCTAAAAATAAAATTGTAACTATTTTTCGCGATTCTTCATCTAATTCAAATTCCATGTATGCGTCAGACAAGTCAATTTTAGTAAATTTTAAGATACCTGAGAGACTCGCTTAAATTTAATTAATATGCGAAAGAGGATAATATATATCTACTAATTTTTTGTTTAACTCTATATAACTACCACAAATACGAATTTTTTCTTAAAACAGGTACGATATATCATGACTCAAATAACAAAATTCTTGTAAAAAGATATCTTTTTAACACTATTTTTCGGGTATCAATTAGATATCATTTTGGCCAATTTTTTCATACAAAATTTGTGTCAAAAATTCCGCATGTAATCGGTATGTATAAACTGTCACTATCATTTTTGAGGCATCAAAATGATACTATCTATAAGAAAGCTGAATGTCACTGTGATGACAAAATCATATCACATCACATGATTATTTCATCGTTCTATTTTCAAATTTGTATTAATTAAATTATATGCTCCGATGTTGATTAATACAAATATGCACAGTATAAATAATGATTATATTTTTGAAATGTACTATGTTTAGTGAAGATATAAACTTATAAAACAACAGTGTTATTACAAATTACATATTGGAATACAATATTTTAAACTTTAATATGGTAGTAGACATCGTTTTAACAAGCATTTGAAGTAATAAAAAAACTGATGGTATCCACGTTATACTAAATCGGACAAAAACGAACATTCTTTGTAAGGCATCGGTGCGTAGGAGGATGCGGCAAATTGTGCTGATTAGTTTATAATAATTAATAACTTTTTTATGTACACCATTTACCGTAAAATAATTAATTATGTTCTGTGGTGAAACTTTTATGTTTAAAATTATATCTATTTACCTTCAATAATTGTTATTATTCTACAATGTTAAATTATTATTTAATTATTTTATTATTATGTCTAAAATAATTTATATTTTTTACAAATTGTCTTTTGCGTAAAATATACGATAGATTAAATGGATAACTACAAATATTCAATTCCCGTCCTAGTAGTAAATAAAATTAAATCCTCAGATTAATAGTTGCCGAGAAAATTATTATGCAACGTTTTCAAAATGACCAATATGAAAAAGTACGTATAACGCTTTCATGAATTTTGTATGAACTAAAGCGATGCTTTGAGAGTTTAAATTTTTGCGTTGAATTTGTAACAGAACGATGCATTGACAACGACAGCAGCGTATACAAACCACCAAGTTATCTATTAGCTATGAACATCGTACCAATAATTTTGTGTCGAAATATTTCCATTAATTATTAATTATTAATAATACCTTGCTTTGTTATCTCATATTTGACTTTAGTTTTTAATGCTAGAGGAGCTGGTTTAGGTTTGTTGTATACTGCACCCGGTTTTAACTTTAACGAAATTTAGGCATACTTGAATTTACCTGGACGATCCGTACACACATCTGGAAAGGGTCAATAATGTTGTACACATCTGTGGAAACAAAGTTTAGATTAAATTTATTAATAAGATCTCTGCCTCTGGAGTAGCACTGTCTATAACATAAAAGCTAATATTTTTTGTATTACTTTGATAACATAAATTTACATCAATACACCCTACAGGTAAGATTTCTTTGCCAGTATAACTTTTAAATGATAGAACAATCGATTTAAATAGAAATTCGTTCAAATTGCGTTCATAAAAGTCTTTACTTATAGCGCTAATTGCACTTTCACTATTAAGTTGTATTAGATATTATTGACAATTTATTGTTACTTTCAAATTAATAAGGTTACTACGGTACTGACAATATTGAAAATAACATTAGTGTCACCAAAATTGTCGCTACTATCATGACTACTGTTCGTATTGGTAGTGTTTAAGTTGCCGTTATTGTCTATCTCTGACCTTTGATCGCGTACATTTGTGGTATTAACACTAACATGAATATTTTTCTTTTTACGGCACACGTTTTCCTAAATTCCCAAAATTACCACAAAAATTACATTTATTAGTTAAGTACTTACATTTTTCGCGGTGCGCTTTGCCACAACACTTACACTTATCTCGATTTACGTTCCACTAATTACGCGAATGCGTTTGATGCTTTTCATTTCAAATTGTGGATTTCCCATTGTTTTGTTGGTTGACCTGTGTTGATCTGCATGCGGTAGATACGACATATACTTCGTTGCGATTAACATTTGTAGTTGAATTTGTCATTGCTAATTTTTTTGTTGTAGCAATCTTCAACAAAGCCTCAACTTTTGAGTCTACTTTTTCTTTAAATAACCTGTCTGATACTGGTCCTAAATCTCTCCCATGCCGCTTATGAATTTGTCAGCTAAAACGTATTCTAACTGTTTAAATTTACAGTTTAACACCAACTTTTTTACTCGAGAAAACTATTCAGTAGCTGATTCTTTTGATGCTTGTGTAGCCTTATAAAATTGTATCCGTTCCCTATACTCGTTGATAGGTGCACTGTAATGCAGTTTCAATGTTTTGATTAACTCATTGTAGGTATTTGCTTTTGGAGCAACTGGGGCGTTGTAAAATCGTTATCGGTACCTTTAAATTGAGGGATTATACCAGTATAACCAGCCATCTTGCAATTCTTTACTTTTCTAAAGTAAATTTATCGCTCAAATTTACCAATTTAATTTTCATTAATTTGCTCGGGTAAATCTAAAACAAAAAGAACAATTAGGATCTTTTCTTTTGGTATAGGGAGGTTACACCTATAAAAACTAGTACACATTTCTAAATTTAATTAAACAAAAAAAATTAAATCCTTAAATAAACAAACTTAGATATAATTCCAATGTACACAATTGAACTAAAAGGCGTGGTAATTTAATTATAACAATAACATAAAAGCAAATTGAGTTATAGTGATGTCACTAGTATTGAAGACGATCTGAGATAAAAGTCTTGTTTTTTTATCTTTCTAATCAGTCAATGTACATTAATTTTGTTAGTAAATTGTTCAAACTGTATAACTTTTAAATTTTAAAATTTAAATCTTCAACGTGTAGATTACAAACAGGTAACTTATAATAAAGAAAATCTAAATTTAGTTCTGTTAAATACCTATGTCAACCTTGACAAGAATTTAATGTCTACTGGAGGGAAAAATTTGTAAAATCTTAGTTAATACATTTTATCAACATAAACAAAAGCAAAGGAAATAAATATTTACAATTAATACGTATTTTACTAGTTATCTACTTAGTTTTACGACACAGTTTTGCAACTTATTTTAGCAACACAAATATAGCATAAATGAAGTGTATATAGATCTGACTTTATCTTTAGCGTTTTCTGACAGGTAAAAGAATAGAAGTTTTCTTTTCATTTACAATGATTTGTGTATTCTGACTTACGGCCAACAATTCTATGATTTCCGAGAAGACAATTAATGTTTTTTATTCCATCTACTCGCATCCACCAATGTGACCAATTTCAATTAGATCCCCCAATCTAATAATTTGATGAGATCCCAATTAAAGCCATAATTTTAATAATTTTTAGTAATTATCGATTTATAACAATTAAAACCTACCCGTCGAGTTAGGACAGCTTTTACCAAAACAAAACGTGGTTGGTTGAATGTTACTTCGGAACAGAATCATAGAAAATATGTGAGTCGCCGTATTGATAATCATTATCAACTTGTGACGCCTCAACACCAACTGAAATTACAAAATTACGAAACAAAATAACTAAATAGTGATTTAATATCATTAAAATTATTAAGTTTTCTAGTCTAACTAAATTGAGTAATTACAAGTATATTTACAAACGGTCTTAAGAGCGACTAAAGAGTACAAATCGTAGACTTTGTTGGCGTAAATTATCTGCAACTGCTTTGATACGGCGACGTAACTTCTAGATGGTATCAATTTCAGTAGCATATATCAGTTCTTTCATGTAATCCCTTAACAAAAGTTAAATGAGTTAAAATTGAAACTACGTGGAGGCCACGAGTTACGTTCGCTTTGACCAATCCACCTTTGCAAAAAAACGTTATGCATAAACTACATGCCACGCTGCACAGTCAAAGGAATATCTTTAAAAAAGTTCTAGTAGAGCTTCTTGTAAAAATTGTAGACCGTTAAGGCGTTCTGGCAATTTGAAAGGTCATTTTAACGTGTTGTTGCCAATTCCAACTCATAGATTTATGCTAAAACAATGTTGAAGTTTATTTTGGCAAATCTTGTGTAGATAGATTGTGAAAAGTACAATCACGCATAAAAACAACATTTATCATTTGCAACACGTACATTGGAAATTCTCTTACTTTGTTTAAAGTATTTAAAAAGCAATCCCTATAATCTTTGAATATGGTAAGAGTATAAACCGTTTTTGTGTAAAGTATTTTAAACAAAAAGTTTTAAAAAATTTAAATTGTTGAGTACTTATAGTTGTATCAACATTTACCATATTCAAAATTCTTCGGTCACATTTACTCCAATTTGATGTAGTCTACCACCATCATGACTTCGTTTAGGTTATAAATTCTCAGTTTTTCTTCTGTGTAAAATTTACCATGAACAAAGTATTTTGGAAAAGAGTTTATCGATTTGGAAATCGTTCCAAACACATACGTCTTGCGTGCTCAGCGTTTCCTTCCTCTATATACCATTATCGTATATACCTATTCTTCGTTTCTGTAATTTAATATTTTAGACAAATTCGTGACAAATAATTAATCAATATACAATAACAAAAACTAAAGTAAATTCTAACGTTTAAGTAACATTAACGTACTTAGATTAAATAAATAACATTTATAATTGGGTATTTTTAAGAATACTTTAAATAACCGTAAAATTTATCTTCAGTTAATTTTATTTGTTTTACTTTTAAATATTCTGTCAATGCAAAACTTATGTTAGTGTCGTATTTTATATAAAAAAAATTTAATTTTTTTTGTAAGAACTTTAAACCGTTGTTACCTTCTTATTGTTAAATAATCCTTTTTTATAAAACAACCCTCCGTATACGTTACAGATTTTTTTTAAATTAATACGTTTAAAGTGAAATGTAAGACCAAAGAATAAATTTGTCTGGTACTATTTATTACGATTATGAACTAATTCGTTTAATATTTAAAAAATATTAGGAAAAAAACAATACAAGATAACAGCAAAATAACTTATATATTGATTAGGAAACCATAAACAGTATAAAAAATAATAATATAATAAATAAAATATTTTACAAGAAAAGCTTCCGAAGTTTGGTAGTAACTGAATAAAAGATATTTTGCAAAAGCTAATTTAGTATACGTTAATTGATAAACATTTGATTGCTAAAAATTGTTGGTACATCCCAGTAAACACAAAACTGATAATGTTTAGTAACAGTTTCAAAACAAAAAATTTATGATTCACTCTTGTTTCAAACATAAAAGAAACCTAACTGCAATAAAATAGCTATAAGTCCATCGCTGTTTCACTTATTTGAATCAGTATAGTTTCGGTATTTTAAATTCAAACTTGTTGCAAAACAAATGTTGCATTGGGTTTACGTTTTAAAAGCTTCGTTCTTGAACTGATACTAAATGATCAATAAGTATATGATTTTCTTGTTTCAATAATGAACTAAAACAATTCTTTCAATAATATAATAATACATTTTCGAATGCACGTTTCAAATTTTATTGCACAATAAATATTTTTAAATACATCACAATGAGTTTTTTATATATTGGAACTTTCTTTTTGTGATCTTTTCACGGAAGCTTCGAAAACTGCATCAGTTACTGTTGGGTAGCAACTTTTAACGGCATCTGTAACATAGAAATAAATATTTCGTTTATATACATACATAATCATAGAATTACACAAAATTAATTACTCTTTTTTAATCAAAAACAACACAAACTTAATATAAATATCACTTTAGCAATCATAAGAAAGTTATAAAAACACTGTGAATACCTTTAGCTGTACATAATCGTATAGAAGACTTGAAGAATTGAACTGTAATTATAAATCCTAAAGTATCATCAGATTTACGCAATAATCTACCTTAACGCAATCATTTGTGTTAATTTACATTTTTTTTACAAATTAAAACATGATACATAAAGAACAGAAATGATAATAATATTGATTACATTTATGGATTATAATAAAATGCTTCGACTTACCGTTTATTGTTCCATTTCGTAATTGTACACACAGCATCACTTATCAAACTGCAACCGAACAAGTGAAAAGATATCTATTTGCAGCCGAAGCGTTGACGACAGTAATCAAAAGTATAGCAACGACTAATGCTGACTAATCACAAAGTATTCGTTTTTACTAAAACGATTCTACTGTTTTGAAAATAATTCAGTTTTATTTAACCGATCTTCAAACAATTCTAGTTATTCAAAAAATATTTGGTTTTAATAAATCAGTCTTTAGACGGTCGCTGATTATGGGAAAAAAATTGCAAGTACTGAAACGGTTTAAAACTGATTGTGAAAAATCGGAACTCTTTCAATTTATTCACTGTCAGTTACATGTAAATGATATAAAAATGGAACTAACACGAAACAACGTAATGAAACAATTGTTTTAATCTTGTGACTGTAACAGTTTCAATCCGTGTTTACTGGGATATTTGAAGTTCAATTATTCATACTTTTTATACATTTTTGGTAAATTAACAGTAGTAATTATTATTATTGTAGATTAAACGTCTTTAATAAATCTAAACAAATAAATGTTAATCATTAATAAAATCTGGCATCATTATAAAGTTATTTAAAAATATATTAAGAAATATGTTGAAATTTATAAAAAAATTGTTTAAAGTAAATATAAATATTATTAAAACATTTGTTTATTTTAAACAATAAATAATTTTATCAAAAAAGAAAATTGTGTTAATAAAACTAGATGTAATAGAATTGAATTACCATTATAAATGTATTTCATAATACTAACACACGAACGGAATTGTAATTTACTGTATGCATAACATTTTATTTTCAAAAAAAAAATAATTAAGTAAATGTAATTATTAATTTATCAAAATTGTTTTAATAAAATTTGAATATGTACTATCTAATAGACTAATTAAGCTTTAAATCGAATACTGTACAGTACTAATAAACGCACTGAGGAATTTAAAATAAATAACACGATGTGCTTACAGAAGTGGCTTTAGGTATATTTGCCAGTGACAAACGATGCCCAACAACAACACGTTGCGACAAAGTAATATGTTTACTTACACCCTTGTCTACCCGTAATTTATAGTAGACTGCGGTTCTTAGTATGTTGCAATAGTTGTAGTAGTCTTCATTATTCTACCACGTATACTTAGTTGAAAGGTGATGTATAAGTTTAAGGTCTCGTAATATACAACTTCATATACACTGCTGTAAAGGTTACGGATTGAATAAAACATCAAACGTACTATACAAATATTTTACTTTGTATTATCATAATAAATATACAAATGTGTCAAAAACTAAAATAACTTAATACACTTTGTCAACATATGTCAACAGACCAGATGTACGAGTTGAGTATAGTAGTATGTATATCAAATTTTGGATTTATGAATATATTGCTTAATAAATATGTTTTAAATTTTAATACACTATGACAATAACTACAATATGATCAATTGATGGTGTACACTAATTAACGTTTTAATTAAGTCTATGTGTTTAACATGTTTAAACTAAAAAAAACTATTTTTATAAAACGTATTATTTGCAAAATAATATTCAGTTTAGGTACTTTACATGCTTATTAACAATTTTTTTTTGTTACTAGAATTACTTGTTTCAACTTTAAAATATTATTTAAGTAAGTAAACTTTAGTAAGCTTAAAATTGCTAAAATTTGCTAGTTCAAAGATATTTTTTGAATTTAATATACAATAATTTTATATAAATATGATTGCTTGGATTCTAAGTTAGGTGAGCAATAAATGTATTTATCAACCATTTTTAATCACATTTATATAGTTTCTACACTTATTTCAAGCAAATTTTTGATTTCGCATTGTACTAAAACGCCATTAAAAGTCTTATTTGTTCTATAGTTATTATTGCATGTTCATTTGGTAATACGACCTAATTAATTTTTTTGTCTAAATTTTTTAAGAACAATATTTAACTTTACGTATCTAATTGCGTTTTTAATTTTAGAAATTATTTTTTTGTACTCATATACTGTTCGATGCCATTTACCGCCTTCTACGCATAATTAGGAACATCTGAATCCCGAATGACATTTATTTCCCGCACTCAAACGTCAAACAGCGTGCGGGAAAATTGAAAAAAACACTGGCATTTCTACAGTATTAATTTAAAAACTAGATTCAAAATAAGAAAATATGATTTGTTGGAGTGTACTTCCCGCAAAAATACTAAGATAAAGTGGCGAAATTGTAATAATATTTGATATTCTAAATAATAAGGTTAGTGCATTTGATTAATGAAGTTGGCAGCACCAATTAATTATGGGTGGTAAACATTTGGTAAACATATGTTTTGTGTGAAAACTGAAGATAAGTAATTGATAAATATTTGTGTTAGTAGATCGTTGTTATCAAATTTGCTACTATATAATCAGAAAATGTAAGTATTTAAATAAATGTAATAATATTAGACGATTATTCTTATTTTCGTAGATATCGAAATACCATAACCTAACATTGGTGGAGGAATTTTTTACTATAAATCGAATGAGAATTTTAACATTTGTATCTGGCTACCCTGATTGCAGCAGTAATCTGGCTGTTCTCATCTGTTGACCTACTCCGTAATTTTTATTTAAATATTTTACAAGTTAAGAACAAGGAAACGGAATGTTTAATAATCTGTAACAAAACAACAGGGACTAGAATAATTATAATTACATACAATGGAACAATTATTTCACGGATGATTGCTTGAATTACAAATGTTAACATTTATACTGTTTATATTTTAAGTTCCGCTATTGGATATTTTGAATAATTCAAAATATTGACGTTGTCGTGTAAAATTAAGCACGTTTTTAACATCGAATACGTAGACCACAAAAACTTTTTATTAGGATACGTTTGAAAATATGCTAATAAAACATTTTCGGTAAAATTGGAAACTATCTTTGTTTGGGCTCAATTGACAAATTTTAAGTATGCCAATTCATACCTTGCTTTAGATTTCTTTGCTAGTAAATTTACCAATGCCTCACTAGCGTGCTTCCGGCGGTGTGCAATCCATAATATTTTCACTATCGCTCATAATTTAAGTTATTTAACCCCTAAATTAATAACAAGATATAACCGAAATCACGCGCTATTCACGTTACAACAAAAGTTTTAATTGAATGAGTACGTAAATCGACAAAACAAAAAACGTGCCAACTCTCAAATTTCATTTTTATGGTGATTTGATTTAATACTCATATAAATTTTGTTTATACATATTTATGTTTTGGAATTAATACATGAATAAAAATATAAATTAAACAAGTTTAATAGTATTCGTACAAAAAATATTGTACAAACTTCTTGCGGGAAGATTGTTCCCGAATTCACTCAAGGCAGCACTCGCAAGCTCGTGCTGCCAACTCGTTCATTCGGGAACATAACTTTCCCGCACTTAGTATGTAAATAACTATTAGTACATCTAACGCTTTTTTACTTTCCTATAAAGAAAGTATAGTAATCATAATTTTTTTAAACATTTTTATTGCATAATTTTACGTTTCAAGGTCTCTTGAATCAGAAAAGATTATATTTGACAATAAAATTTTAGTTGTTAGTTAGTTAGTTGTCTGTGTGTGTGTGTGTGTGTGTATGTGTGTTCGTGTGTCTCTGTGTCTATAACCATGTACCCACGATAACTCTCAAACCAAAAGTACTAGGAACTTGAAATTTGTTATGGAGCTGGCTTTTCATATTCTCTCGGTCTTATTAAAACGGTCTGATCCAAAAACCGGAAGTGAGTGCATACGCCATTTTTAACAGTTTTTCTTACATAATTTTATACATATGTCATTTATTCGAATTATTTCTACAGTTTCTTATAGAGTTAATTCTTCCTAACAATTTATTCAAACAAATTTTTTTCTAACATTAACAGTTTATTAGATATTTGATTTATAATTTAAAGTGAAGAATAATCTAGGTTCGAATCATGCGTACTACAATTTATTTTTTAGAAAACAATTTTATATATTGAAGACAAGGACATTAAAAAATAACAATTATTGTCTATATTCTTCTGACTTGTTCATATACGGAGTGCTGCCTTTTGTTTAAATTATCTTAGGATGTACCCACAATAACTCTCGAACCGAAAGTCTCAGTAACTTGAAATATGGTATGGTGCTAACTTTTCATATTCTCCCGGTTTTATTAAAAGATGGGTCTGATAAAGAAACTGTTACAAATGGCGTATACACTCACTTCCGGTTTTTGTATCAGACCCATCTTTTGAAAGGACCGATAGAATATGAAAATCCAGCTCCATACCAAATTTCAAGTTACTAGAACTTTTGGTTCGAGATTTTATCGTGGGTACATCGTTACACACACACACACACGCACACACACACACATAGACACACACACACACACAGGCCTACACCTAGACACTCAACATTTTTCGTCAAAAATACTTTTTTCTGATTCAGGATACTTTGAAACGTAAAATTATGCAATAACTTTTTTTTTTTTTTAATTACAATAGCTATACTTTTCTTATAGAAAAGTGAAAACCACTTACAGTTAAAATATACGTATTTGTTAATAACTGACAGATTTATTATTTAAAACACAAATTTATCTCTATTAAATGTGTTGCTAAATAATCTACATCTAATTAATATCTACACATAATATTATACGTTACAATAGTCTAACTAAACTGATTTAATGAAACCCACATCTGTTAAAGCAGTTATCTTATAAATAAAAGTAATTTGTAGTAATTTCATTCAAACTACCTAGTCCGAATTTTAATGTAATTTATATATTGAATTAAAACTATGTAAAAATATATGATATTATTGTAACAAAAACTTGTAACTTCTAGTATTTAGTTGCTTATTATGATTGTTTTTTTTTTACTAAAAAATATATTTTTAAATTATTTTTTAGAAAGTTTTATAAGTAAATCATTTTAAATTATTTTTTTAAGTTATTTTAGTTTTATTTAAAACACAGTATGCCTTTTAAGCTGGAAAAAACGTTTTTATTCCAAAAGTACATTATTGTGGAAGTACTTTGCAGAAGATATATTAATAATGTACTCCTTGCGGTCTTGCTAAGAGCAATTTAATTAAAAATATCTTGACAACAATATACTTTATAAAGTGTTTTTTTTAACATTGCAACAAAATTGTTAATTTAGAAATAAGAATTGTTTTGATGGCAAAGTTAATCACAACATTAAAGAATAAATTGAAACAAATTTTAAGAAATTAAAAATACTTTCTAGCTAGATACGCGAGTGTCATTATGAAAAATGGTTAATTAAAAAGGTGTATTTTCTTAGAATTTTTAATTTATGCTAAAACTGTGAATAACAATTGTCATATTTAAAATAAACTAATCAACGCAGAAGAATATTTTATCTAAATAAGAAAAATGTTTATAAATAAACTAAGTACTTGATAACGAACTACTAACAAGATACATTAAGCAAGATGAAGTCCGACGTCATGTTGCTCGTTACATTTTAAAGTAGTTTTAGAAATTTATCAAATTTCATTTTTCTTGCTAACTAAAAACTAAATATTTTGTACTCAAAATTAAAATTTCTTAGGCATTACACTCAGTACACAAAATAATTAAAAAAATAAAATAACTGTATAAAAATAATTATAAAAAATTATTAGCTACCTGATGGCAAACAAATTAATTTTTACATTATTAGAAATCTTAACGATTTTGGGTTTGTAAGTATGTAGTTACTAGTACAATTCAGCATTGTTATCAGTTTATTAACATCCGAGTGTCACTTTAATGAAATTATTTTGATACAAAAGTATTAGTACAATTTATAGCTAATATATAACTTGGTAATTTGTATACGCTGCTGTCGTTGTCAATGCATCATTCTTTTATAAATTCAACGCAAAAATTTAATCGCTCAAAGCATCAATTTAGTTCATACAAAATTCATGAAAGCGTTATACATACTTTTTCATATTGGTCATTTTGCAAACGTTGCGTAATATTTTTCTCGAAAATTATTAATCTAAAGATGTTAATTTGTTTACTACTATGATAAGATTCGAATATGAGTAGTTATCTATTCAATCAATTTGTATTTTACGTATAATGTAGCAGGCGTTTTTTTTAAAATTAAGAATTATAACTTTATACTTTTTGATCGTTATCAAAGGAAACATTGTTCGAATATTTTGTATAGAATTAGAATACGTAGGGGTTAATCTTATGGTTATGTTAAAAGACGCAAACGTGACATGAACTGATACACACAACACACTATAAAAGAACACCTGCAGAAATGTAAAACCAGCGTTTTGATATCTTTGACCGTGAACGAATAAGAAAATGCGGAGATGAGTCCAGCTCAGGTGTGTAAAAAGTGAAAATGATTGACCAAGAAAACCCCAGTACCTCAACCACAGGATACGAACTCGCCGGTAAGGATTTGGTCATTTTTGATTATATGTTTTTTTATACCGTTTTTTTTGCTTACAGATGCGCGTCACATTATTTTTTTTTTTTTACAAACGGAAGAAGATATTGATTTTCTTTGTGAAAAGAGTGATTTTGAGGAAGTGACTAGTTTTGTGGATGATGTCACAAACGACGATAATTGGGTTCCCCAGGACTGCGATGCATCAGACGCGGAGAAGGAATCCCACGAAAAAGAAATCAAAGTTCTTGTTCCCGATGAGAATGTCATCATAAAAGAAATCATAATGTAAGAGGACATTGATATGCTGAAGCAATGCAAGGCTCTATGTTTATGACGTCCAAAGATAACATCGAATGGAGATGTTTGCCTTTTCCATCTGGGCAAACAAGATCAATAAATATCATGACAAAAATAGGTAAGGATATTATAAAATATTTATTTATTCATTTACACATTGATTTATTTTTATTTCAGGCGGAGTTAACCAGAGGTATGTCAAAGTTACCATGAAACAAAAACAAGTTTTTTCATCAATATTTACGGAGTGTTTGGTAAATTCTCATTCTTCATTGGTGTGTTATTATTATCAGGAAATGATAAATGGAACGACTATGCATTGCACAAGTTATGGGGGAAAGATAGAATAATGCTGTATTGAGCTGCGATGAGTAGAGATAGATTTGTTCAATTATTGAAGTATATTTGTTTCGATGACCCTGGAACTCAAAATTAACGAATGGAACAAGACAAATTTATACCAACATCGGAGCTATCGCTGATAAATGACCGCTTGGCTAAAATTTATTACCCCAACGACTTCATAACTGTTGATGAACAATCTTTAATAATATATTAAACCTTACGCAGATGCCCTGGCGTTGTTCAGGGACAGCGAGGCGCTTAGGGTGTACTGTGCTAAACGGACACCAGCTGATTTGTCTACTAATTGTGCAGTAAAGTGCGTTAAACTGGTTGATTTTTCATACACAATTCGTCTGTGTAGATGACAGATGCATAACCTGACTAAAATTTGCACTGTCATCTATCTTTAAAACATTATTATTATAAAGGACTTTAAACGACTTGTATGCTTTTAATTTTTTTTTATTACAATTCAGAAGTACCTTCTTAAAACTACAAATGGTTCTCGGTAGTTCATAAGTGATACTTTGTTACAGTGACTATTAATTTAGTTTAATGTTTTTCTATTTAATTAAAAGTTTTTAAACAATTAATGTTAGCATTAACATTTTATTGTTTTAACTCTTTGACATCTAAAGTCTTTAGAACTATTATTTTTAATTCGCGATTTTTTATTGTTTTTCAATGTGTGTGTGTGGAGCTGGTTTTTCATATTCTCTCGGTCTTATTAAAAGGGTCGGATACAGAAACGGAAGTGAGTGTATACGCCATTTTTAATAGTTTTTCTTACATAATTTTGTACATATGTAAATTATTCGAATGTGTGTGTGTGTGTGTTCTTATAAAGATAACTTTACAACACGCGTTAATCACTTATTTATTTCTTTGTTCTGGAAATAGATCAACACTTTGTGAAGGCTCTCGAACATGAGAGAAAAAGTTCTTGAACGTTTCAATAATTACTGATTTACTAAAGGGGAAAATTGTTATAATTTTTTGAGCGAATAACCCTTGTGTCGTAGGTAACCTATTCAGAACATAATAAGGCGCTAGGTAACTTTGTCAAAGTTTCCGCACACCATTGCGAAAAAGCTAGCTTTGCTAAAACCCCAATAATACACTAGGTAGTATATAAACTTCTTGAAAAGCGGTTTTTGCGCTTTGAGGAACAACTAACGGTTTACCGCGTCGTTTCGTGCAGACTTTGGGGAGAAAAAACGCTGAATCCGCGACAATCTGGTTAGACAATCCGATAACAAACTAACCAAATGTCTAACCTGTTAGGATTGAAGGCCATGGACCCAGCCATATCCAGACGAAATGTGGAGGTACGGTAACCCCTAACTAATGAAATTGACCTCACCCACAATTTTCCAGTTCGTTTGCCCTCAGCAAACGTGAACCAGTTACGTGGTGTCGAGTTCACCAAACACGAATACGACGATCACAAAAGACGCACAAGCTCTAAAATTTCTACACCTTACGAGTAGTAAAGGTGAGAACGGGGTCAAAAACGTTAAAATATATAAAGTTGCTAGAGTTATGATTACAATGGACGACTTTTTTACCAGGTGTTACACGTTTTTATCTTTTAAACTGCCAGACAAATCTCGTACAGTAGCTGTTGACTAATTGCCCTAAAATCAAAAATATAACCAACAGTGCAATAGTAAATAGCGAGGTAAGATTCTAATTAAAGTTATTTTAACAAATCTCACTAACTTTCACAACGTTGCAGCTCTTTCTCAACGTTATCAACCTCAGAATGTCGCGAGGAGAAAGTCATCGGGTTATCAACCTTGATAAGAAGTCAAAAACCACCTTATCTAACTGTATCAAATAACACGCGTCTATTTGTCTATACCCAAGTGTTTTCGTCCTCAGCGGAAATAATATCAAGGCGCACAAATATAGGGGTTAGTCGATATGACAACATAAGCTCAATTCGTTATATTTCGGTTATATCTTAATGAAATCGAAGAGAAAATTTTAAAAAAATTATAGCATGTTAGGAAATCAATACAAACGTGTACATATCACTTCAAAAAGGTTTTATGACAACATAACCTTAAAAAAATATGTCGACATTCTTTCATCATTCCTTACAGGGAAGTCGTTTATAAGATCTAGCTAAGAAATAGTTACAATAACAAAAAAGAACGATGTTTAGTTTATATTGACATAATATACAGATTTTGTTATCTTTTCAATTTATACACAGTTATCGCAGCCTTACGCTTATCTCATTTCGTGCAGTTGTATTTCTACAAATATATAGTACAATCAATACAAAAACTCTTCCCACATAACCAAAGTTAACATTACTTGTCTAAAAAGTGATTATACTTTAACCTGAAAAGTTGACAAGCATGTGGTATCTTTATCGTGCCTTTTAGTCATTCATAAAAGTTAGTTCTACCGCGTGTCCTTAATGTTTAACTTATTCACAACAAATAGTTATTCCTAATAATCAGCCAAATTGTAAACGTAAAGGTTACTTTTTGTATAAGCTTAAAGTATAAAATATGGCGAACTATCTCGTTTCTTACCTACAGAGGTTGACTTTTGGGTAACTTTTCAATAGACAACTTTAAATGTTACTCAAAAGCCGTTTTAAAAAGTTAACTTGTTGGCAACCATAAAAATTAACCTATTATGAGCTTTCAAGTATAGAATGAAACTACTTGTTTTTTTACTAACCATATAAGTTAACTTTTTGATATGTTTTCAGAGATTTCTAATTGATGTATTGAAAAAGTTACACAACTGACAACCTACAAAATTAATTTTATGTTAATCCTAAAAATTAACTTTTTAGTAGAATGTTTTTGTGTAGAATAAGACTGTATTCCGGAAAAACGTCCTCGGAAGAAAAATCACCTTGAATTAAAATTACTTTTGTAACTTATAATAGTTAGCCTTTTACTATTATTACGACTTACAAGAAGATAAAACCTGCAGTCATTGTTTCGTTAATTATTTGTTGTAATTTTTAAATAACGATTTTGCATTGCTGCAAAATTTAGAAAAAAAAATTGTACAAAAAAACAGTCAAATAAACATATAAGCATGTGTGTACAAGCATTTCCTTAAAAATCCGCAGTCTACTTATAAGTACTTAGAATCCGTAGTGAAACTAATTATCTTAAAAAAACTTGTATTTGAAAAGAAACATTTTAGTAGAGTTGTAAGTGTAATTGATTATCATTAATTAGTGTTTATAATTTTAGTTACTGCTTACATGTATAATTATTTTAGTTCTAACATTACGCTCGCACAACAGTTTTCTGGAACGTACCATTTTAAACCGATTATTGTCATAAACTGTTCTTTTTCGTTTGTACCTTAATGATTTTTTAAATTTAATTTCAACCTAAAAATTGTTTTGTTTAAACAATTTTATAATTTGTAATGTGGATCGATACAAAATCGTATTGATAATAGTTCAAGTCAAGCCCTATAAATCGATAAAAAATAAGTTTTTCTTCAAAGGCGTTTAGCAAGTTAAAGAGAAAGTATTAATAAACGTTATTTTGCATTGCGGTAAATACCAACGTCAACCGTGCACCAAACAAAAGCTATTGTAGATATTTTAATCCCTCCAATGTGTCGGTCTCTTCGACCATTCAAGGTCTTTTTCTTAGATATTGCAGTTTTAACGGAAATTTCATTCAAAGAATCTTATTCTGTCGATGCTAACAAATTTTTTTTTAAAGAAATCGTTATTACTTTAAGCAGAGTTTAATATTCATTTCTGCTTTAACAAAATCGTTAAACAATTACAATATAAACTTGGCCTCTAGATAGCAAATAAAAAAAATGTATTTTTCCAAACAGACATACCGAACAAGTTTTGTATTTAATCTTCTTTAATATTGTGAATAAAAGAGCTGTATGCGCATCAATATGCAATTTTCAAAACGTAATACAAGCAAATTTTAGTGTTTCTTATTAAAGGATAGTTAATTCGCGATAAACGGTAAAAAAGTATTATTTATGTCGAAAGTGGCAAAACAATAATAGATGTTTGTCATTGATCTAGTGCTTCAAATGAATTTTCTGGAATTCATTCAACAGTTTTTTATTATGTAGCCACATTGAAAAAAAATTAAATTTTGTAGAAAAATTGTAACTTAAGTTTTCATGTTGCAGTTAACAATGAGGATATGACATTTGTACTGATTATTCTCAATTTCCTATTTAACCTCTTAAAGCAATTTTTTTTAAAAAAAACGACAAAAAATTATTTTTTTTAATTTAAGAAAATACATTTTTGAACTTTATTTTGGCCAAAAGTAATAAGTAAACACAAAATAACTGTCTATAAACACTTATCTTTGCCGTTTTATAATTTTTACATATTACACCACAAAAAAAGTCTTTCACTACTAAATCAATAATAATTATAAAAAAGAATAAACACTTGTATTTGTAATTTACAGAAAAAACGTTTCTTTGTTTTACAACTGGACGAAAAGTAATATTACTCTAAAATTTTATGGCTTACAAGACAGATGTAAATAATAAAAATCAAAATACCATTTTTTCTTATGTTTTCAAGAATTATTGAATTAACATCAAACAAGCGCCCACCGTTTGTAAAATTTAAAAATATGTTGTTGAAGTAGGAGAAAATGGGTATAGAAATTTAAATAACCACCAGGTTGTTTTCGTTTTTTTTACCTGGTAGACAATCGTTCAAGATTTGTTGATGTGCATGTTGTACAAGTCGAGTGTTAACTTTGTGCTATTGTGTTATACTAAAAGTTCCAGTTATAAAGGTAAAACATCTTTATACATATTTTTAACAAACACAAAAGAACATATAATTCATAATTGCAGATGTACGGTCAGTATACAAAAAGACATAAAAACAGGCTTTCTCTAAATTTTACATGTTTGCCCTGATTTTAGACTACCCATATTTTTTACGATTTTCTAGATTGCTGGGAACCCTGTAAAAAATCAAATCAAATATAAATATTGATGGTTTAGTTAAGTATTTTTTCTAATTTCAGCTTCAGTAAAATAAATAGTTTCCACAGCCACGGAAATGGACGTTTTAGTGGCGACACAGGTGTGGATTAGAAAATCGAGAGAAAGTGTGAAAAAGGCGATGACATTTATTTTAGATATTTTTAAATTTGTAAATAAGTAATAAATATATATGTATTATATCGTATCGTATAAAATCTGTTGTTTTGACTTGAACCTTTACTTTAATGTGTTCTATTTTCTAATGGTAACTATAAGATATCTGTTAAGCAGCCATTAATCGTCGAGTAATTGAAATAATTGTATTTTTTAAGCAGTTTTAAAATCTAACAATTATACATCTTTTACAGTTAACTTCAAGTTGATCGTTGAACAAGTGCAAAAATTGTATATTTTAAACAGCTTTAAAATTAAACAGTAAACTACCTATTTAGATTAACTTTAAGTTATCGTAACAGGTTGAACGTTAAGCAAACAAAAATTAGTATCTTTTAGGCAGTTTTAAATACCAACAATTAACAATCACTTTCGGTTAACTTTAGATTACCCTAACAAGGTGAACGTTGAGCAAACAAAAAATGGTATCTTTTTAGTAGTTTTAAAATTCAACTAAGCACCGGCCATTTTGATTAACTTTAGGTTAGTCCAACAAGTTGACCAATAAATACCTAAAAAAAAGTATCTTTTGAGTAGCTTTAAAAGTTAACAATAAGCTGTCCTTTTCGGTTAATTTCGGGTTATCTTAAAAAGTTGACCGTTGAATACACGCAAGGTCAGTATAAGAGTATCCTATGGAGGGATTAAGTGAGACATAGTTCACTATTGGGTGTGCTTTTGGATACGCTATGATCACATTTGCCAATGCAAAGCGGTTACCTTTATTACGACTTTTGGTTACTTTTGGCTGTGTGGGTTGTATAATTTATAGTGTTTCCTTAACGTTAAAATGTACTCCCGAGGTACCATCGTGTAAATGTCGCATCACCTCTGACACTCGGCTTCTTGGCACTATGAACTGTAGTCTGTTTTTTAGACATTTTTTGAAAATTATATTAGAAAACCGTTTTTCACTAAAAACATCCTATCTTGCAACATAAAGCTTCTAAAAGTGCAAACACTTTCTTACAAGATTCAACATACTGAAAATGTTCATCTTTGCTGCTTATTTTGCGATTTGCAGCGATGTCATCGTCAAGAAGTACAAACATGCCGAATATGCTTGGATAAGGATGCGGTTTAATACGCGGTGGTGGTCGCTATCTCATTGTCACATCTATGTAAAACAAACTTAAATGTTTTTTATGAGAACGTGCGAAGATTACGGTTTTTTTGTATATAAACATATTCATAAACACAAAGTTTTTTTGTTGTTTATGTTATCTATCACAAGCGTTGGACTTGAAGTAAACTTTTAATAAATATTTTTATAGAACGTAGTTAATAATATTTGCAACAATTAAATAAATAGAGCAGTTAGTTATTCATTAAGCTTCACATAGCTTTAAATGATCCGTGTACATTTATTATTCTTGGAGTAATGCTATTATTTAAAATATAAATAAATTATTTCGTTAATTTGACATTAAGTCTAATCCTTGAAATGTATTACAAAAATTATTGTTCTGAAAGTTTTGGCCTGCGCAACACGCAATTATGTAATTGCGTTTATGTATGATAATTGATCTAAAACTTAAATTTTAGTTTACTTACATAAACAAGTTAAAAACCAGTGCAAAATAAATGTTAAACTTCACAATAGAACACCAAATTTTTAAAGCCGAACCCCACCTTCGTGCACAACAATGTAAACCGCGACCGCGACGTAAACTGCGATCGCGCTTATCAAAGTATTTTTGGTATGTTCACACTCAAAAGTTTATTTAAATTTAAAACGACAAAATATTATAACCTTAATTATAATTGTGTGTTCACTAATTGTAAGTTATAACAAGTATAGAATCTTAACCTTTTGCGGTTTTCTTGGTTGTTTAACTACGTCGCGGTGTAAGCCGAAAGTCCTTAAATATTTTAATAAATAAATTTAAATATCTTTATAATAAGTAGTAAATTCAGATATATGCAGTTAATTATTTATGCAGTTAACCGTAATTAAAAAATAATTATAGCAACAAAAATATAATATTGGCACAAAAACTGTGCACAAATTTGCACTAGTCACATTGACAACATTGGTAACTAACTTTGCTTTTGTTTGTATGATAAAAATAGCAAAAAATAATAAATTTATGTGAATAAAATATGTTTACAAAAGTATATTCTGCAATGGTACTAAGTTTAACCAATTTTCAATTAGAATTGAATGCATATATTCTAATACATTAATCTTATACAAATATATAAATTAGTTTTAACTGCTATCGTTTTTTTCTCTGTATTTTAAAATATTTACATTTATTAAAAATTTTTAAAAATTCTTACTGAAATAACTAATGACTTCCAGTTTTTTATACGTTATAAGATTCATTTCTATATATTTACAAAATACTGTAGGAAATAGTAAGGTTTTGTATAAATTAGTCCGTTTAGCGTGTTTAAACAATGTCTACGCAAATGTAAAAATGCTACCACAATGAACCACTGGACGCTTGTTTCGCTTTTTTGGGGGAGTTTACCAATAGGAGAACACTAATGTATTTCCAAAAACTCATTTACAGATATACTTCACTACGTAAGAATAGTAATCTGTAAATAACTATACACAGGGAGAAATCTTTGTATATTTTATCTACAATCGTTAATAAAAATTACACCAATTGGACCTGAAAAAGTGACAAGACCAATTTGTGCAGTTTTATTGCATTCATTTGTGCAGATTAAATTGTACAGTTTTTTTTCATTACATATAAGCAATTTTTACATTTTAAATTGATCGCACCATATCACAATTTGTTAAAAAAATGCTCTAAAATGGATAGTAAAGTTTTACACAATGTTGTCATACTTTTTTTAAAACTATGCTTGAAGTATTTTTACCCAATGGTATATTAAATGTGTAATAGCGTTAGATTATTTGGATACATATTCTCATTGGTTAATTTTGCACAATATTGTGCAAATTATTATTATTTCGTATAGCTTTTTATTGTAAAACTTTGTGCATCTTGGTTAAATGTTATTTACTTAAAAGTAACATATACTGGGTGAATTCTCAATAAAACATTGCAAATCTTAAGAGCATTATTTATTTATATTTAAATGGTATACTTATTTTATATACTTATTTTTTTCTTTGATGGATATCTTAAAATTCCATTACTGCTTGTTATCGATTCACTCCAGTTTTTTTATAAATGTGGTTGATTTGCCCGTTGCTACAGCAGCTTGTTTGATTGCCTTCTCTAAAGAAAAAATTTATCGAAAAACTTCACAACATTTTTAATAATGTTTCTTGCTTCGAAATGAATGGTTTTCTTCGATTTAGATTTCATGTTGATAAATAACAGAACAGAAACAATACAGAAAGTAAATAATGTAAAAATCTCCATCAGAAATTAGCAGTTGTTCGTAGAATTAACGCTGGAATTAAATATAGAATTTAAAGTAATGAATGAGGTTAAGCTACAAAGGTTACACTTAAAAAATGTTATAGATACACTTACCTTGTTCAAATAACAGCGTTTCAAAAAGTCTTGAATAACTACGAATCTTTCAGAAAACAGGAAGTAAAGATGTAAACAAACCCAACGCAATGAAAGAATTTTGATTGTAGAAATTTTTTTAAGCGGATGGTACTTGCTAATTGTGATTGGTTGAAACATTTATCGCTTCAAATTTTTAAAGTTAGTTCACATATTTCCGGGGACTTTGTTTACTTCGGCGCTCTGTAAGTGTCAACATCAGCGTCTTTACATACAACGCGTTGTTGTCTGATTTTTTTAGAGGGAACGTTCACCATAAAAAATTACTGCTATTCTACAGTTCGTTCAATTTTTTTCTTTATTCCGAGTTTAAAAGAATTGCATAGTTTTATTGTAATATATATTATCAAAGCTGTACGAGAAACTAAAACAAAATTGTGCAAAATACTAGCACGTTGTAGTCGAATACAAAACATACTAAAGTTTATAATATTTTTCAAACAATTTGTCAAATAAAACTTCATAATCTATTTATCCAAACGTATTAAATAAAAGCTTACAAGCCTAAAGTATAAATATAAGCAATTGTAGTAATATCATCAACAATACAGTTATGCACAATCTTGTGCAAAATTGTGATACAGCATTTCTCTCTGTGTAGAGATAGAAGATCCACATAACATAATCACATATCAGAAATATCTCACAAATATCTAAAACGAAACGTAGGATATCTCAGAGATGTTTTTTTAAATGTCACTGGACACTGACAGTGACATTTGCCACTCTGAAGATGCAAGATGTCACTGGACACTGACAGTGACATTTATCACTCTAAAGATGCAAGCTGCAAGGTCTTGCGAAACGTCAGTTTGTTTGGGTTCACGAACGACAATACGGCAAAGGCCAAATTCTACTTCTTGTTTTGGCTCTCAAGTAGAGACTAGGACGAAGCCTAAGTCTGGGTGTTTTACTACGACTATAATCATAAATAAAAGTACTAAATTTGTTGATTACTTAAATAAAAAAATTTCAACAGTTTGTAAACATGTGATAAAAACAATGCTTGTTTGTAGTAAATAATTGTATTCATTATTAAAAATAATACAACTAAAATAGTTTTAATGTAAATAATTTATTTAATTTTAAATTAGTCACGATTAGAAAATAATTTAATATTATTTATCATAAAATTATTTAAATTAATAATTTGTCTTAGATTATTATCTACCATTTTTTATTATACTTGTAACCGTTTATAGAACCTAAAGTAAGCATGATTAGATTTCAGTTAGAAACTCTATCTTGTATATCCACAACATTACTCTTTTACTGTCGTAGCAGTTTGACCGGACGTGCTTGCTTTTCCAGATCCATTTGTGCTTTAAATTATCTTACTGAAATGTTCTAAAATGTTATAGTAAGTGTTGATTTGTATTTTCATGTAGGTAAAAGATTATATAAAATAAAATATAAAACGTGCGTGTTATGTTTAATCACCAACAAAACTTTTATACTTATTTACTTTTATGTTTGAGAAAAAAACGTTTTATAAATTAAGCTGATAATTACTACCTAAATTTTAATAATTTTTGTAATTCAAAACTATATTTTATATACAACCGTCAATTTAGTGCCTTTAAACAGTAAAGTAGTAAATAAGCACTCATACTGCGTATATATAATTTTCAACGATTATCAAAGACAAATCTGCAATTATCCAAACATTACTTTCAGTTTGGTTGCTACTACAACATCGAAAAATTATTATTGCAAAATGTTGTTAAGTTAACTATTGATAGACGACACGTTGAAATGTTTTAGTTGGTCTAATAATACTTGGTTGTTAATTAAATACTTGCGCAAGAATGTTGTATTTCTAAATATTTATATCAGTTTTCTATTTTTAGCATTTGTAGAATTTTGGGGATTACAAATCGACCTTATATTAAAAGAGCTGCAGATTGTAACACAAAGATATGGTCAAAACAAAAACCTGTCATTCAATTTTCTACTCTTTCTAAATTGAGCCAATTCTTAAACTCTAAGAAAGAATTTATTTGTTTTCAATATGACAACGTTTACAACAGTCTTTGCTCTTGTAGTTGTATATTGAAAAGAAAACGTATTTATTTTTTATTGTATTTTATTTTTCATTTATTAGCTTGACTTGAGTCTAACATTTGCTTGACACATTGTAATCTTTGTGGTTTAATTTTAAACTAGTACTTTTAGTGAAATTTTTTTGTTTTTTTTTATTATGTTTGTTTTTATTAACATCTTAAAATATTCTTCTCTACGTCTTTTCTCTTCTGTTTATTGTCCATTTTTTTCTTTTAAACGTTTATGTTGGTATGAATATTATTAGGTATAGGTATTACATTTTGTCGTGGGCCGTGGCGCTGTAATCGTATTTTGCCGGAAATTCGCTACTATGAAACCTACAAATATCTAATTATTTTGTAGTTGTCAATTCGTCAAACGTGATTTTACTTCAGCTTTAATTTCCAATCTTTACGTATTTTTCTCATATTTATCCTTACTATTGGTGCTTTATTGTTTATTTAAAGTCTTTGTCAAGTCTATTCCACCTCTAATTTAAAAGTCCACTGTAAGTAAAATTTTATAATTTTTTTTAGGTTAATGATTTTTTTGTTTGTAGGAGTATTTCAAACAATGGCATTGAATAAAAGAGTTATTCGAAGTCAAGGACGTGAAATTATATACAACGTTTATAAATTTATGTTAACTGAAAAAGAACAAGGACAACTTTCGATTCCTTTGAACAGCCTCAGAGAAAGGGTAGCAACAGCTACTGTAGTTAGATTAAATACTATGAAGCGAATTCTGAAGGAAGCTTCTGAAAAACCTCAACATAGTAAATTCTCTTCACCTCGAAAAACTATTAACAAAGAAAGCCCAAAATCATCGGTAGACAAATTTGAAGAAGAAATTATACGACGAATCATTTATACTTATGCTGACATTTATCATAAGAGACCAACAATGCAGGCGGTATTTCAAAAATTACAGAAAAAAGAAAAAAGTTGAAAAATGTTGACTTTCCAGAAAAATTATCTTCTTTTAGAAAACTCGTAAAAAAATTTGCTTTCAATGGAAAAAAAACTTAAGACAATCGCAAACAATTAATAGAAAAAGTAAACATTAGAACAAAACGTATCGAGTTTTTGAGAGAGTTAAAACAGTATAAAGAAGAAGGCAGAAACATTGTTTATTGTGATGAAACATACTTGTACAGCTCACATACAGTCCCGAAAAGTTGGGATGATGGCAGTGACAAGTGTTTAAAGTCCAGTTGCAAAAGGCCAACGTTTAATAATTCTCCATGCTGGAGGCCAAAATGGATTTGATCCAAATTGCCTATTAATGTTTAAGTCGGGACTTAAAACAGGTGATTACCATGATGATATGAATAGTTCTAAATTTACAAACTGGTTAAAAGAAAAATTTATTCCTAATATTGAACCAAATTCAGTGTTAGTATTAGACAATGCTGCATACTATAATGTTTCTGTAGATGCAAACCCTACATTTGCATGGAAGAAAGATTTAATGCAGAAGTGGTTAGCGGAAAGAGGTATTTTGTTTGAATCATACGAAACAAATGTCGAGTTGTATGCGAAGATTCAATTAAACAAACCACTTCTTAAAAAGTTTGTAGTTGATAAATTACTAACGGAACATGGACATGTTGTTCTAAGATTACCCCCTTACCATACAGAACTCAATCCAATTAAAAAAATATGGGCAATAATGAAAAAGCATGTAGCTGCACACAATACGACATATAAGCTAAGTGATGTTTTGAAGTTGGCAGAAAATAAATTTCAAGAAATCGGTGCAGCCCAATGGCAAAGTGTATGTGATCATGTAGACAAAGTGGAAGCAGAATACCTCGACAGGGAAGTTGTGAGTGACAGTGTCCCCGAACTTATTATTAACATCGGTGAATCCGAAACAGATGACGATGAAGAATCAGATTGCTATTCTTCAGATGATTAAATAATAATTTATTTTAATCTACGTTAATTACCACTAAGTTTTGCGTTTCATTGTTTATTAACAAATTTTTGTTTAAATGTCCAAAATGTAATGGAGCAAACTTTATTACGAGTTTCGATGTCTATCTTTGTATTTATTGATAAATCAAAGTATTCATTTTTAAAACATAATTAACTTTTATAATCAACAAATAAAACGATAATTTGTCAATATCACAGTACTGTATTATACTTTGTTACATTATCGATTTAACTGAAATCATTGAAAAACTAATTGTAATTTCGTATAATATACTTTGTAACAAAAAAAGGATAAACAACTTATTTTAGCATTTTGTAAGTAATCTAGAACATCGTATTGGTGTGTAAGCACACAATAAGTTTTTTTGAAATTGGAAATCTAGCCAAGAACAGGAACTGTTACCTAAATGAATAAATTGATTAGCAGGGTATATTTTTGGTTAATTACTATTTACGTCTTTGCTTACGTAGTTAGTATAGATTGTAATAATGATATAAAGATCAACAATAGTATACTTATTTCACGTTCAACTCAATATTTATTATTTAGAACTTTAACCCATCTTTAACCTATAAGCGATCGGTAATACAGATTTCTATAATGTGTGTTTCTGTGATCATAGTATGTTTTTAGTTTGGCACTTAAAATCGAAAGTTTTAAATTTACCGCTCGTTAGTTCTACCTTTACACTCAAGGTCACGGCCCATAAGATCCTGAAAGGCCTATAGGTACGTATCTAATGAAATTTTTATAGATTTTTTTGTAACTGTTTGATTAAACTATTACATTTTTTTTTAATTTATTTGTTGACAATATTTTCTTCTAGTTTATCTTTACATTATTCTAAAGTATTTTCACTAAAAAAAATTTTGTTTTATAATTATTTGTTTTTGTTACAAGCTAAGCTTATGTTGTAATCATCTTTTCTTTGCTTTTTCTGAATATTACCATAGATTATATATACGTTTATAGATAGCCGGTCGCATAGGATAATTAGGTGTTCAATTTCAATGCTTCAATTTTTTTTAGTAGATGCTGCTAAAACTAATAATTAAAAAATAATTAGCAAGCGGTAAAACCTAAGCCGATTAAGATAGTTATAGTTGACCGGACGACCAATTGAAACGCCTCAGGCGCTCAGTTAGGTGCGAAATGCTAATAGCTGTAAGCCGTGAAGGATTAAAAACAACTTCTGAGCTAAACAACCGTGCCAGGGCCGAACTTATGGGCGCATATCGAATTCAAGTTTATAATTCGCTATTTTTTTTCTTATAGAACATCGTTTTCTGAACAATATTGTCAATTAAAACTTTGTCTACAATATTTTCAAGTAACTTTAAATAAATCCTATTTCAAAGTGTAACTTACTTAATAATTTTTTTTTCAAAGAATTTAGTGTATTCTTCAATGAATTAGAATTAATTGAATAATATGTTATTATTCTCCATTAATAATTTCATATTTCACACTGCCCCCCGTAGATCATTTATAATTCGTTTAACAAATAACAGTTCCGAAAGTGATTTAGAAATTGATGACTCGGACGAGGATTAGTTTTGAGATATTACAATTTAGTAATTTATAATAAATGAAATTCTTTAGACGTATTATATATTCGTTTTTTTTATAATATTGTATGTATTTTTTTCTTGTTTAAATATAACTATAAAGCATAAACCAGCGTGCTATTGGTGTAATTTTGTTTAAAAATACCTTCCCTAAAATGCTCCTGAGTACGGCCCATTAAGGAGTGGTTGGGGTTTTTAGTGCAACAAGGAGATTCACAGGTCTGAGCGGTGTAAAGTATTACTTACAGCCTGAAGCGTTTCAATTGGTCGTCCGGTAAACTATACAGCTACAGCTCCACTTTGCAAACATGATAGTCGGAAAATATGTCAACTAAAAAAATTAATTTCAAATTTTTGCCGCGATAAATCATTTGTACAATCATAATTGTGAACTCAAAGTTGGTACATTCACAATTAAAAGTTGGTTAGAAGTAAATTATGACAGTTTACAGCTAACATTTTCCGCGTGCGTTTTATTAATAACTAATTCCTTTTATTGTGTTCCATGTTACTCTTGTTTATTATAATCAGTTTCTTTGAAGACTACTTTGTTGATTTATTTGTGAAATGCAGGTATGTATTTACAAATAATTTAATAACATGTAATTTTAATGTAAGTTTTATGTTTGAAGGTTATCATTATTATGGCTGGAATTACGAAGAAAACTATCCATTCTGAGGCTCGAAACATTATCAAAAATGTTATTCAGTTCTTCGATAGTCAAAAAGCTGTTGGTGAGTAGGCATTCCCTTTGGACAAGGTAACTGAACTTGCAGCGGCTGCTGTTGGGAAATCACTATTTTGAGAATCAGAAAACAAGCTGCTGTAGCTGACGGTAATTTACTGAATTACCTTCGAAAAAAAGTAGAAACGGTGGATCCAACAAAATAGTGATGGATGAGTGCGAGTGAGTAAAATTCAAGACAAGATTGGCTTCAAATTAAAAAAATGTGAAAACCGACAAAAATTGCTCATGGAACGCAATGATATCGTAGCTTGGCGTTCTCGTTATCTACGAAAGTTGAGAGAAAACGCTGCTCTCAGAGAAAATAAAAAAACAATTACATATTTAAACGAAACTTTTATTCACCCATCTTATGGGGTAAGTAAGTGCTGGCAGTCAAAGGACCAACCAGGTGTATATAAAGCTGATCGTTCTGGTCAGCGGTACATTATTGCACATGCAGGTGGTGCGTATGGATTTGTTAACAACGAGTTAGTAATTTTTAAATCTAAAAGCAAATCAGAAGATTACCACGACAACATGAATCATCACAATTTTATGCAGTGGATCGAAAAACAGTTAATCCCAAATTTGCCAGCGAAAGGAATCGTTGTTATGGATAATGCACAGTACCACAGTGTTCAAATCAACAAACCTCCAACCCAGGCCATAAGAAAGCAGGAAATTAGAGACTGGCTTGAAAATAACGAGGTTTCAACAACTGGGGATATGCGGAAAGCCGAATTGTTGGAACTGGTAAAAAAGATTAGTTACCTAAAACATTTCATGTAGACTAAATTTTACGTTTGCCTCCATATCATTGCGATCTTAATCAAATGGAGTTCATATGCAGTTCGGCTAAGCATAAGGTCGCAATAAATAACGTACAGCAAAGCACCAAGGAAATCGAGGTGTTAGTGAGAAATGCATTTGCTGAAATCACAGCATTAGATTGGCAAAAACGGTGCATGCACGTGGATCAGTTGGCTCAAAAAATGTGGGTGACCGATGGATTAGTTGACAAAGTAGTGGAAAACTTTACATTTGTAGTGAATACTGGTTCATCGGAAGATGCCACAAGTTTGGAAGAAGAAGAATATGCAAGTGATTAATAAAATTGTTTAAATAGGCATCTGTTCAATTAATTTTGATTTCAATTTAAGGATTAATTTGTGTTACGAAAAATTGCCAAGCAAATAACTTATTCGTTCATTCAATAAAATATAAACCTTGAATGCATATAAATAAGCAAAAGGAATTTTATAAATCTTAAGTTATTTAAAACTGTTTCTGTAAAATTTAATATTGTTACCAAAAATTGTATATTTATGTTTTGGTTTTTAAGTTTAATAAAGTACTTCTTTTATAAATATGTTCCTTTCTGATTTTGTAAAGAAAAAAATTAGTTACACTGGTTATGCAACACACAATACATTTATGTGTATCCAACAATATACATTTAAATTAAGCGCACACATACTTTTTTTGGGATTGTACCATACAAGCTACTGTAGCGCCGGTATCCCCTTTTCAACTATCTTGTTTGCTGTGTGGACCTGTATTTCTTCTTAGAGGTGTTGTTTGACCTTGATTTGTGTACTTAGTAGCTCGTAAATTTAAAATGACATAATTGCGTTCAAAGTATAAACTTTGTTAGGCATATGAAGTTATATAATCTTAGATAAAAACAATGGTTTACTTGTGGATTGAAACACTCTTGTTATCTAAACAATTAAATTATTCTATATAAGAAATGCGGTTTTAACAATTCAGTGTCTTAATCATTTGAATTTGAATTTAAATGATTTTAATATTAAACATCAAAGATAAACATTTTACAATATCGTATAAATATATACAAATGCTTTTATTTTACTCTAAATTCTTATAAGGTCAACATATCGTAATCAACGACGAATCAACGTTTAACTACTAATCAATGTTGTAAATTACATCTATAGTAGGATTAATATCGGAAGACACCAAGCTGCGCGAGAAATGTGACGTCAGAGTGTAAAACCCAACTTGAAAATATAAGTTTTCAAAAAATTTTACAAAATCATTTTCGAGTTTTATTTCTTAGTTAGTTATGCTTTTGTTATTTTTAAGTTTGATTTGAAAACTGTAAAACTATATTTTTTTTTAAATTGTAACATAAAAGTCAGGTTATGTGCTAAACTTTAAGTAGTTTTTAATTACTACGTTCAATTTAAAGCTGATTAAACAAACTTAGAATTCATTAATTTAATCAATTTAACTTCGCCTGACGAAAAACCAAGTTTGAAAACTCGCATTTTTATTATTCTAAATAAATAAATAATACACCATTTATCCTAAAAATATTTTAATATGTTTTATGGTGAAAGTTTTATGTCTAAAATTAGAATTCATTTTTCAGTATTTCATTAAAACGATTCGTGAATAGTAATATTACGAAAAACAAAGTAGGTGATTTAAACAGTAATTAATACTAAACAGCTTAAGATTTGTCAGTACAACATAACTACAGTTAGTTTAATATCTTAAAACTATAGAATTCATTATTTCAGTTACATAAATTAGAAAATACATATTCTAAGCAATTACGAAATAAGTTTCATTAGCACTCAAAATCAGATGTATAATCGAGGTCTTCTTCGGAAGTATCACGTGTACTATAAACTTTTTATATTCAGTATCCACATGTTCCTTTCTCATGTAACCTCCTGCAATTTCTTTTACATGGAAATGCATTGAACCAATGCTGTACTTACCTTTGAAATAAATACAAACAGCAAAATCATTTTTTGTAAAATAAGTAGAGTAAAACAGTGAGGTTATAAACGAACATCAACAAGAAACAGCGAAAAACTGAAGTAATTTCTAGTAAATCTTTTCAGCATGTACTGTAATATCTTTATCTTTCTCATATCGGTACTGCATCTTTTTGTAATTTAAAAATGCGTTTCTGCACTGGTGTCATCCGATCTTGATCTTACTCTAGGTACTTTACGTTACGAAGAGGGGGTTTTATTTTTGTCCTAGGATTACCTGAAATCACAAAAAACATACAATTTGTGTAAATTAATACAACAAGTTAATAATAAAAAATAGTAGTTAACGTAGCAAGAGTCGAAAGCTACAAATAGCGTACCAAACGGGATTGCAGAGCAAGGGTATAAGTTAAGCGTTGCATGAGAGTGTTGTATACTATTATACTTTCAACCAGAGTAAGGTGTAGTATTTTTGGTACTCTTCTTTGCAAAATCACATTTTTATCAAAAACAGAAAATTTCCTTAGACACGTTAATTTGGTTTGTTAAAATGTCACTTTTTCTTGCCATTTGCATTTTTTGCTCGTGTTTTCTTTTATGTCATCGGCGTTTTTTTTAAATAGTAACCCATACTTTTTTTTTCAATGAATTTGATAAAGTCTATTTTTTTTAATACATAAATGTCAAAAAAGTGTGACTTTGAAGAGAAAGGTTTTTGAAATATTCGATTCCGAAGTCTCATAAATGTAATTAAAATTTATCTGGTAGATCAAACATTTTAGTGTTAGTTTAGTACACTAGATATTTTTACACTTAATATCGAGCATTCTTAAAGAAGTTAGGCGCATATTATTTAATATAAAAAAAATACAAAATTTATTAAAATCATTATGAACAATCAACGACTAACCTACAAAAAATAATAATAATCATGAATAATAAAAGAAAACACGTACAACAAAAAATCAAAGTAGATTATTAAAATGGCCTCTAAAAATTTCTTGCCAATATCCCATCTGCTACTACAACCCTAGATAGCTTTACCAAAGTCTGCATTTCGTTAGGAATTCTATATTCTAGTTTGTCAATGGTATTTGGTCTGTTGAGATAAAATTTATTTTTTAAATACCGCTATGAAAAGTAAAGGCGAGATTAAGAAATCTAGGTCAATTGATAGATTCTACGGGTTAACAAATATTTGGTTTAAATATTTGCAAAGTATCCTTTCCATTCCAAACGTTAACTGACTATAAGTTACCATTTTCTAGTGTTGATTTCCAAAAATCTAATATCTACAGTTTTGCGAATTTACTGTGCCGTTGAAATAAAAAATAGCCTCGTCGGAAAATACAATATTCCGTACGAATTCTTTGTCATCATTAAAGCGTTGAAACATGGTTTAACAGTAAAACCCTTGTTTATATACATTATAGTTAGACAATGACTGCGCTAAAGTTGGAAACATTAATTTGAATGCAAAACGCTAGTAGTTTCGGATGCAAACGCAAAATTGACATAATATTTGGCGCTGTTTTTATTAATATTACAGATTTCTAAGTTAAAGATCAGTATTCTCTCACAGTAATCTATAAAGATACAGTTTTAGAAATTTAGAAAAGACATACGTTCTTTTTATTACATGTAAAATAGCCTTTGTAAGAAAATTATATCTACGTACAATAACACTTATGTTATGAAATTCGGTTTACGTAAACAACTGGTATTCTGAGAAACGAAATGACTAAAAAGATTTATGAATTTAAGTGGGTAGACATGTTTAGCTAAGGATGGTCCTTTTATGCTAATAAACAAAAATATTCTACATGTTTTTGTTTATTGACATAATAAAAACACATTTAGGGTCTAAAATATTGTAGGCAATGCTGGTATCATTTCTGGCCGAATGCTTGCGTTTTTAACTATGCAGTTGAACGCCGCTTAATAGAATTACGTTGAGACTTAAGATTTTTGACAACAATAACTGAATGATAACCGTATCCAAAATTGAGAAAAAAATGTTAATATGTTAGAAAGCAATAAATACATACAGCTTGTATGTGATTAACAGGTTGTTAATTTAAAAAGTAAAATCAAAGCGTCAATACAAGCAAAAAAAAATTATAAAACGTTTAAAAAAGCAGCATTTTGAGCCAACAAAGAAGTCAAAAACGACGTTATGATGCTTTATTCACTGTTCTAAGAACTACACAATTCTTCTCAGACATTTGCTGACACTAAAAATAAATACAAAATAACGTTATCACATAAGACGTACATAATTTAATTTGTTATTCTAAGAAGGCACGTGCTTTCTAAGTTAATTCTCGAAGATAACATATTTACAGATGTTGAAATAATGTACCGTTTCTTAAATCAGTCAAATCTTTTAATTAAATATATAACACTGCAAAAATAAGATAAACATTCAAAACAAGTATTTTTACAATGATAAAATTTTTCACTCTAAACAAGCGTATTGTGAAAATTCAGCTCAAAAATGCATACAAAATACGTTATTGATCATGTATAGAAACAAACCTGAGAATAAATTAATAACATAAGCCGAAATTATGATTACTGTAAGCGGCGTTTTTTCTATGTGGTAACATGCGTCTAGATTGTTACTTTAGTAAAGTGATAACATTATCCAATTGAAAACATTATACGTGATTCCGACAAGCGGCGAGCGCTGTAATAGTAATTTATAGCAAAATTTAAATCAATAATTTGGTTCTGAAGTCCAAATCTCTAAAACATCATGTATTTATTGCTAAAGATACATCTAAAGTACTATTAAGCTTGTATACTTATATTTTATGTCCCTTTTGAGTAGTATAAAAATTAAAAAAAAATTAAATAAGCACAGCTTCGTTAGCTTCCGGCTTTAAAAGAAAATTAAACAAAGTAAATGAAACAAACCACTCAACCAATTATAATTTTATAGAACTGTTTGAAGGATTTTATTCATTCTATATTTTGTTTATAAACAGAAATTAAAGTGTACGAATTATTTTTGCAAGCTCAGAGTTTAAGGAATCAAAGCAAGTTAACTGGTAAAACACTGCTTTGCACTTATGTCGAAACTAATAGCGTGTGTAAGTAGCTTACTTCGCCATCATTTGTAATCTTTTAATAACCAAAAACAGTTTGAGGATTTGCATTTAATTATTACCTTGTTTTCACTATCGCCATCTAACATGAATTAAAAACCTGTTTCCATATAAAGCTATCTCATTGTCTACTACTATACTGCATATAAACAAGGGTAAAACTGTAACAACCCGCAGTCAAGAAAATTTTTATTTAGTTTAGTTTAGCTTGGACCAAAACCATTTCATACTTCAACTATGTCTCCGTAACCAATCATCATCAAAGTTTCTATTTTTTTCCTTTCACTTAAACGGCGGACTATTTTCAAATAGTTAAAAAAAGAAAAATTAATTTGAAATACAGGGTCTTCATAACTTGTATCTCACGTAACAAACAACCAACAGTGTTTGGATTCATACCAAGTAAAGTTACTAAACGAGAAATTTGATTTGTAACCTTTAAATTAAGTTAAGTAATTCATTGAAAATGGCAACACATTAACAACAATACATTTTTATTTAAAACAAAAATTGGTAATAACAATTATTTAAAATTTATAACCAATGTTTAATATGTTTTCTTTCAGCTGCATTACATGTGCTAACTCTTCTTTTTAAAGTTTAGAAATCATTACGAAGCTCGTAACTATAATATCTCGAATAGCATCAGTAATTGCATTTTTCAAGTCTTCAATATTTCGCAACTGATTTTTGTATACCGTGGTATTTAAAGCTAACAATCTAGTAGCGTAAAATTTGGAGATCATGAAGGATAGAACCCTTGGCTTATTATTCTTTTATTGTAGAATTGTTGAATAAATTTAATTGTAGCTCGAGTAGTATGAATCATTGCATTGTCTTGCTAAAAGTAAAGTTCATTGTCATCTATTTGGTGGAAAAATTAATCCAAAATATTACGGTAACGTTTTGCATTTACGATATTGCCAAAAAAATATTAGATCAATCATCATTCTCCTTGATATTGCAATCTATATACTAACTTTCAAAGTATGCAATGTTGTTTCTGTTAAAGTTTGTGGATTTTCGGTTGTCGAAGTACAATAATTTTAGCTATTTACATATTTTTTTTAATGAAAATATGCTTTATCTATAAAAAAAAGTTATTTAAATTTTCATTAAACTATTTACAAAATTGTAAACGCTGCAAAAAGTCAAGAACACGTAATTTTTGATAAACGGTAATCATGTACGGAATCATGGAAATGTTCTTTTTTAATGCTTTGTGACAAGTTTCTACTGACAATCCTATAATATAACAAAACAAAACTTAAAATGACTTTAATACTTGTTTCCGCAGATAATTTTGCCACCGATTTCTTTGAACTTTGTTCCATGCAATTGCAAATGTCTTCAACAATAGGTTTAGTGAGTACAGTAGACCTTCCTGTAGGTTCTCCTTACAAACGCAAATTTTATTTAAAAATCGTTTAATTAAAACTTGTTTACATTCTCGGAAAGCATCGTAAATAAATTTTGTTTCTGGGAAATATTGGTTGAATTGATCGATGCAACTTTGAAAAGAATACAAAGAAGTTCCATCAAGCTTTCAAGTACCACTATAAAAATGTGACATTACAATAACCGTGTCCTGTTTAGAAGTAAATGCGTGAAATGATAATAATATAATTACAAAAATTAGACAACCTCAAAATTAAAACTGTTATTCAGTACTTACACACACACAAATAGTGCTGAATACGTATAATAATAAATTTTTAAAATATAAATATGGAAAATAAAGAAAACGACAAAAAATACTTAATGTAAGCAAATTGTCAATCAAGAATGTCATAAGCGAATGTTACGAAACGGTAACTTACGGTAACACCATGTAAAACTACAAAGCTAAATTAATGTTGATGCTCAACTGATAGGTCACGTGAGAAATGAGTTTTAATAAAGTCCCTGTACTAATAAACAATATAGAAATTAATCAGCAAAATACAAGATAAACTTTCTAAAAAAAACACAAAATCTAAAAACTGTTACAATTGTTTGTTTTTTCCAGTGCTTACTTGATAATTGGTCTTATCGTATAGATTTAAGTTGAATTTTTAAAACTTTGGATATAACTCGGAAATTTTTCTCTTCAAGGTCACACTTTTTTGACATTTTTGTCCTCAGAAAAAACAATAAACTATAAAAATCCGTTGAACAAAATATGGGTTACCATTTGAGAAAATGTCGATTACGTCATAGCTCGGAAAGAAAACACGAGCATTAAACGTCATTGGCTGAAAAATGTTACGTTTTAACAAACAAAATCAACGTGTGCAAATTAAAAGTTTTTAAAATAATTTTAAAATTAAAAAAAAATTAATTTTATTAATTTAACTATTACAGTTTTATACATTTCGAAGTTGGTAGTATTGTCAAAGTTGACAGATTTTGTTAGTAGTAAATGCAGTACCCACATTAAATTTCTCAGGTTTATAAGTATTTTTTTTAAACCTAGATTTGATTTTGCAAAAAACAACACAAAAAATAAAGTATGTAAATGTGTGCAAACTGGAATTAACAAAGGCAACAGGTTTCTATTGCAAATATTATATTATTCAAAATTATTTTACGAAAAAACTTGCAATGTTACCCTTTGTGTTAAATTTACAGACTAAACAATATCCAAAATAAATTTTTTATTTCTATAATTTCTAAAAATAAATAATATAAAATTAGGTTGATCGAATAATTTTACACTAAGAATAAATTGTTAGACGTAGCTACTTTAAATATGTGAAATAAATGGTACATACCCAGTAAACACAAAATTGATAATGTTTAGTAACAGTTTCAAAACAAAAAATTTATGATTCACTCTTGTTTCAAACATAAAGGAAACCTAACTGCAATAAAATAGCTATAAGTCCATCGCTGTTTCACTTATTTGAATCAGTATAGTTTCGGTATTTTAAATTCAAATCTGTTGCAAACTAAATGTTGCATTCGGTTTACGTTTTAAAAGCTTCATTCTTGAACTGATACTAAATGATCAATAAATGTATGATTTTCTTGTTTCAATAATGAACTAAAACAATTCTTTTAATAATATAATAATACATTTTCGAATGCACGTATCAAATTTTATTGCACAATAAATATTTTTAAATACAATATCACATTGAGTTTTTTACGTATTGCAACTTTCTTTGATGTGGTCTTTTCACGGAAGTCTCGAAAACTGCATCAGTTACTGTTGGGTAGCAACTTTTAACCGCATCTGTAACATAGAAATAAATATTTCATTTATATACATACATAATTATAGAGTTACACAAAATTAATTACATTTTTTTAATCAAAAACAACACAAACTTAATATAAATATCACTTTAGCAATCATAGGAAAGTTATAAAAACACTGTGAATACCTTTAGCTGTACATAATCGTATAGAAAACTTGAAGAATTGAACTGTAATTATAAATCCTAAAGTATCATCAGATTTACGCAATAATCTACCTTAACGCAACCATGTGTGTTAATTTACATTTTTTTAATACAATTTAAAACATGATACATAAAGAACAGAAATGATAATAATATTGATTAGATCTATGGATTATAATAAAATGTTTCGACTTACCGTTTATTGTTCCATTTCGTAATTGTACACACAGCATCACTTATCAAACTACAACCGAACAAGTGAAAAGATATCAATTTGCAGCGCAAGCGTTGACGACAGTAATCAAAGGTATAGCAACGACTAATGCTGACTAATGACAAAGTATTCGTTTTTACTAGAACGATTCCACTGTTTTGAAAATAATTCAATCTTATTTAATCGATCTTCAAGCAATTCTAGTTATTCAAAAAATTTTCGGTTTTAATAAATCAGTTTCTAGACGGTTGCTCATTATGGGAAAAGAATTGCAAGTACTGAAACGGTTTAAAACTGATTATGAAAAATCGGAACTCTTTCAATTTATTCACTGTCAGTTACATGTAAATGATATAAAAATGGAACTAACACGAAACAACGTATTGAAACAATTGTTTTAATTTTGTGACTGTAACAGTTTCAATCCGTGTTTACTGGGTAGTTCTAAATTTTATTTTGTTTAATATCGTTAGATCAAGATAACTTAAATAATGATACGTTTACTAAACATGTAAGATTAAAAACGTCTGAAAATATTTGTAATTCTAATTATTACAATTACTATAACTGTAAATATATTTTTTAAATATTTAGTATAATTCTTCGTATAAAAACGTTTTTCAAGTATTTACTCGTTTTTGAATGTATAAATAATTAATGTATTGTTGCATAATTTTAAACCTGGCAATTCTAAGAAGTTTTATTTTAGCTGTTACATTACTTTAAATTTTGACAGAAGTTGTTAAAAAAACTGAAATGAAGGATAAAAAAATAATCGACAGCAAACGTTGCTTGAATGTTCTAAGAATAGACCAATATTAATGCTTAGCAATGAAAAACTTATGTACACGGCATAGTTGTTTTTTATATATTATTTATCATATACATTAGTATTTCCATTTTATTCTACAGTCTACTTTACACTAATGGTTAGGTATTATTATACTCCATTTCACATGCACAAAGTGTGTACGGAAGGAAATCATTCGGAGATATATTTAGTTTCCGTTCTCTACTGTCATTTATCACCAACGGTTTAGTTATATGTTACGATAACCTATCAGGGAATGCTGAATATGCAAACTGATACCCCATTCATTATAATGAAGATTACGCAGATAATTTAACTTACACATAAATTAACTTTGGTAGACTAACTGTTGGCAGTAGACAAATTAATTATTTTTAATGCAGTAAATGAATTGTTACCGTCGGCTATCACCTTTAAAATTTGTATTCGACAAATTTTGTATAGCAAGTTAAAAATTAAGTAAAGCGAGCTACTGAAATAGATTTAAAACTTAATTAAGAAGGATTGAGATATTTTCTGTTGTACAAATTGGTTTTACATTTGTTGCACGTTTTCATTGCGCCTTCGCAAATAAGCTGTTAAGCCAAAAATTCAAAATTAACGCTATTGTTGGTAAACAAACATTCTAAATCATTAAAAAAATTTACAAAAGTAAATTAAAATTGTTAATAAAAAAACACTGGTGTGGTAAAGCTACTTTTTCTAAAAAATAATAATTTCAAGGCTTATAATAATGCAACGAAAAATTCACGCTTGGTTTCATTATCCGTTTTGTTATGCAAAATAGGATTATTACTGTAAAGGCAGGCTATTTTATATATTAGGCAGTAATACACACTAAATGAGCAAGAATAGAAGCCCGTTTGACATTGGGATTCTGCAGAATCATTTAGATGAATGTAGCAATTCTCTTTATATAGCTCTTTTTCAAATATTTATTGCATCCGGCTTATATTTTATAAAGTTTATGAGTTTATGCAAAACAAATTTAGTCTAATTACTATTTAAATAACAAAATAACTTTGTTTAGAGAACTAATAACATAAAAATATTATTTTAATTGTATCTTAAATAACCAATAGATATTTTTCCTGCATATTATTAAACAGAACGTTAATGTATTGAATTATTTGTGCACAAATTCAATAAATAAACGTTTTTAATATATTTAAAAAATAACAGTATGTCAAAATACATTGAAATTGGTATAAAAAATAAAATAATTTTTTTTATGTGCAACAATGTTTGAGTGACTGTTATTGCTGTAGAACAATAACAATAATATTTTTTTTTTCTATTTTGGTACTCTCTAGCAAGTGCTTTTGACAGATTGACAATACTAGTATTTGACAATTCAAATACAGCAATCTAATTATCCAACGCGTTTTTAGATAAATGTGATTTTTTTTAATTGTTGGGCACTCAAAGTGAATATTTATTTGCAAACGTACTGTTTAATAACAAATTACATACTACGGAAGATAATCACTATTTTGTTTTTATCGTGTAGTACCTACACTGTAAACTTTTTTTTTATAACTCCACTGTGGTTCATTTTAAACAGAGCAATTTATTTTAAGGAAAATTAAATATATTTACAACTTATAATAATTTATATTAGATATTATTTGTCTTCGTGAACTGTTCGATGATTGTAAACATGGACATTCGCCGTTAAACCATCCTGCGCATTAATCGTAATCCCCGGTAAGTTTTGAGTGGCTACATAATTCTGTCTTACTTGTTTATTATAACTGTTATGTTATATAGTAGTTGTTATAAAGATATGGTGAAAGTGTTGGCATTAACTGCAAGTTTATAAATTACGTCTATTTCTTTGGTTGTAGAAGCAGAAATATAACCTTCAGCAATTGCTGAAGATTTCCAAGTACTATCCCTTTTAATGGTAATCAAGTCACTTCTATCTGCGAGGTGTGACTTAACCTTCGAAAACAAACGCCAGTAAAAAACTTAATTTTAAAAATGTGTTAATTCTAATTGGACTACAATAACTTTATAGGTACATTTGCAAAAATCAGAAATTAATTAAGTCAGTCAAGCGGTAACGGAAAGATAAGGTCCGTTAATTACACTAATTGCCAATTATATAAATATCGTACACTTTTTCCTTCAGTGACATTTACCACTGTGAACATGCAAGGTGCAATGTCTTGCAAAACGTCAGTTTGTTCGGGTTTACGAACGACAATACGGCAAAGGCCAAGTTCTACTTTTTGGCTCTCAAGGAGAGACTAGGACAAGACTAAAAAGTCTGGGTGTTTATCTATGACGCGGTCTAAGGCGAAAGTCGCTTATAATCATAAAGTACATCTTATGCCATTTTTCTACATTTCTATCTTATTAAACACATTAGAAGGGGTTTTTGGACGAAGCAATAAATTTATAATGTTGATTACTGCAATTTCTTGTACACTTGTACATAGTAACTGTCAAACTTAAAAAAAATAGTAAATGGGTTTTAGTATTAGAAAGTAATAAATCATTAAATAGGCCGCATCTCATTAACATTTTTCTAAGCAATGTTACATTATGGTTAATTCAAGTTATAGCCAATATATCGCACAAACTAACTAATCAGTATTAGTAGGGTAATCTTTATTAATTTAGTATAATAATACATAAATAGTAATACAAACGTAATAGATTTTGACGTAAACAGCATTTCAGTATCACTTTTTCAAACAAAGTTGTTGTAACTGGTCTAACTTATAGTGAAGCTGCTCCACAAAACAATTAATCAGCATTTTTGAGAACAATAAATTTTAAGTTATGTTAATTAAATAGTAATAAAAAAATAATCAATTTGAACATAAACAATAGATTTAGTATTATTTTTCTAAGCATAGTTACTCTATAACTGGTTCGGTTTAGTTCTATCTTAACTTACATCGCAATTACACCGTATTGGTAAGGATAATAAAGTACCTAGTAATAATAAATTAGTAAAAGTAACAAAATCTTTTACTAATATTTTTCATATAGGCTGATTTCAATTTTCCAAAGCTTTTAGTCATATAACATGATTGTTTTAGTATATTATATCTTGGGTTAGTTATTTATAGTATAATGTACAATTTGCTTGTGATTATAAACTACAGACCCATCTGAGTTTCTGAGTACATCACGACGTTGTGCAAATTGTTTGATTTTATAAAATTAGAATGTAATACACAGTAAAAGTATATATACAAGGTGTTTGGTAAATGTGTTTTAAAAACTCGAATATAGATTCAGCAACAGAAAATAAACAAGAATTTTTAAATGAACATCTTTAAAATGTTCTGCGTTTATTTAAAAATAAATATTACAGACGTCTTTCTAACATTATTACAAACATACTGAATCAATTAAAGAAGTGTTTTCTTGGTATTTGCAGGATGTGCGTTTTTTGAGGATAAGAGTTATCTAAACTCAAACTAGAAAGTATTTTGTTGATCAATAAACCAAGTCACGTTTTATTGCTAAAGTATAGTTTATAATAATAATGGCAACGATTCTTGCAGAAATTGTGTGCAACAGTTACTGTTTAATCTAACAAGCAAATTCATTGCCAATTATTCCTTACCAAATATTTATTAAACATTGATGCTAATATCTTTTTGACATTACAGCATGTAAATTTGTACTTTTTTGTTAAAATTGTGCAAACATAACTCAAAATATTTAATTTACAAACCAAACTTTTTTTAACTTTATACGTACCGTTGAAACTAATGCAATAGCATACACACAGTCCTAAACGATTTTGTTTTCAAATTTTCTAATTGTGTTGCACGAAACATTTGTACAAGTCTGGTAAATTATAAAATCATAAACTGTACAGTAAAAGCTTTGACCTGTACGAGAATAACTTTGACTTATACCGAAATAAAATTGGGCAAATATAATGCATAACGTTGCCTAACTGCAAATAAATATATATAGTATCGTGTTATTTACTTTTCTTTTATTCATGCAATTGTTTTTATGATTTTTTATACAATAATCGTTTTTTGTTTAGTTTGTTTTACAATTATTATTATATTACGTTAATGCAGTTTATATAATTGATTTTGTAAACATTATCATACGATTGTTTTATTATTTTTGTATGAATGCTGTTACTAAGATAACTATAATTTTAAAGTATTTAAATTTTTAGCGTAGAGTGTTAAAAGTGCTTTGGTATATTTGTCCCCTATATGAAATCTATTCTCAGAATGCGCACTTTTCACTACATTGCTGACGTCAAAAAATTGTTGACATTGTGGTTCGATGAAAGAAAAATCATTTTTCCGGTAATGCTGGAATAACGCGGACATAATCTAGCGTTGTGTGCGCTCAACGAGACTTTTATTGCTAAATATTCACGCGCATCATGCATGTATTAGACAAAATATTGTTGCGACTTTAGTAAAAGTCTCTAAAGGGGTAAGCATGTGTTCCTTATTTTTGTGGTTTAATTTTATTCTTCCGTAATTGTCTGTAGCTGGTTTCCATACCTTCACACGTGTTCTTTAACTGTGGAGATAATAGGCAGATGTTGTAAACGAGAAAAATTTCTATAATGACGTTACGTTACAGTAGCTAACCTATATACCTTTCGAGCGGTTGGATGTAATTGTCGCCGTTATATATACGTTTAGTTTTATTTCAGCAAATTTTAAAAAATATTGAGAAGAAGCTTCTAACTAACAGCAGGTTTTGAAGGAAAACTAAGTTGTGAGTAATTTATTTCCTACTTTAATTGTTTTTACGTTGACAGTCAGTTGTACACATGACCGTACGCACATGTTTGGTTATTGTCACAATTTATTTGCTGTCGAAATGTAAAAATTAGATCGACAAAATTACTTTGTTGTACGGCGTGTTACCCAACCAAAGGTTTATTTCATATTTTGTTTGTGATACCGACCTACGCGCTAGTGTTTGATCAAACTTATATAAACATATTTATGTATTTATGAACTACTGTCTGTGATAAAATAAATAGACTTTGTGTTACAACTTCTCTCTTGCCATTTGTTGTATTACAGCTTTGGGTAGATTTAAACGGTGTAACCCACCCTACTTTTTCATCGTCTTGGCGGCTTTTTAAATTGATTTTATAATTTAGCACCACGAAAGTTACGACTCAATCAAAGTCGCTCTATTAAGTTACAAGAATATTACGTAACATGGTTTTATAGCATTTATTTTTTGATGGTAGAGCGTTAAAATAAATAATTGTCTTGTTTGACGTTATCCGTTTAGTAATAGTGTTAAATTTTGTAATTAATTTAACATGTATTTTTATCTAATTTGAAAGAATAAGTTGGTGTTGCAGCTGTTAATAAATCTAGGTGACTTTTTAAGCATCTTATAACATGCCATTACGAAAAGTGCTCAGAAAAACTAAAGAACAGTAGAGAAGCAAATTAAAGAACACAAGAAAGACGATAATTGGCAGTAGAAAAATACACAGACGAAACAAGACATACAATGGATTTACATAACGTAGAAGTGATAGCTACTACGAAGAACTACAAAAATAGACCAATCAAGGAAAACATAGCAATAGAAGAATAAGACCGTCAGTAGATAAGATCGATTTAACCTCAGCAACACATGGAAGAGCTTACTTTGCCACACCGTCACGTCAGTGAACCGAAGAGGACACGGTTGGGAACCATACGGCACATGTATAAGGAGTACAATAATGATAGAAATATCAGTTCAGTCATCTTGAAGAAGCTAGAAGTTCGAACAGCAAAAAGTTAAACACAAGTTTTCAAACACGGCGAAGCATGAAAAAATTAGTAGTAATTGTGTGATTATTTTTTTCTGGGTTCAATTTTAAGTTAAGTCTACGGCCGTTATGTACTTTTGGACACGTTTTTGTGTTTACTATCAAGGTTGTTTATAAAAACAAGGTTAGTAGGCGCTCAACGGTGCCATGCTGATAAGGGCGCCTCAAGAAGCGGAAGAACGCTAAGAGCGACTTGCCTGAGGGCATCAAAAAAAACGTGGCTTCTAACTTACTATTTTTTTAAATTATTTACATAATTTCTTGCTTATTTAATTGTGCTAGTTTTGTGCTAAATTGTGTTAATACTATTTTTAAATATGTTTTATACTAAATAGATAAAATAATTAAATTTTTTTTATATTTTTTGTGTAATTGCGCTTATTCCGTGCTAAACTGCTAATAACAAAAATATAGGTTTATGTGGTTACCAACTAACTGTTTCTTAAATTGTTTACAATGTTTTACAATTTTTTTCGATGGTGTTTGTTTTGTGTTTAATTGTGCCATTATTATTTTCGGCATTTATACAAGTGGTAATTAGTTTAAACTCGTGCTGCTTTTTTTGTATTGGTCATAAAAACTTAATACCAACAACATCTTAGAAAAAAGGCTAAGGGTAAGTCAAACAATCGCTCATTTCGAGGTAAATTGAGGCGTAGAATTATTTTGGAGTTCGGTAGTTGTACGCGCCCGGCTAAGAAGCTTGAATAATGTGTAATATAACTACCTATCCATGTTTATTTATTCGTAATACACTGAAAAACGTTTACTTAAACAAAAAAAAACAGCGACGATTGCAAATAATAATTATTTCATTAGTTGTAATTAAACAGACATGTTTAAACAAATATAATTAATATTTAAATTACCGTTTTTGTTTGTACATAAGTTTGTACTATATAGTATATAGTATGTTTTGTGTAATAATAATTTTCTCTTTGTAACAATAAAACATATTTAAGTAAAAAGTCAGTAAAACTAAACTATACATAAATTACAATTCAGTGTTTTCCTAAGAGACACTAAACTTTAAGCACCGCTACTTGCACGTTTTGCAAAAGTTGCGTTAAGTTTCTAAACTTTCTGAAGTTTTTTTGGTAGTTATTTTATAACCGGAAATCTATTTATCGCATGCGTTTAATATTCTTCTAAAGTGACATAAATATTTTGTAACATTAATCAATCATATTAAAATAAAATTTCATTATTTTGTTTTACATGCATTTTTTGTGAATTTTTGTTATATAGAAATAGCTAAAGTTTTTATAATCAACTTTGCTTTATCAAATTTATATATTTATTATTTTCAAAATATTTTAATTAATTTAGTTTTAATATAAACATTAGTTTTTTCTTAGTTGATTTACATTTGTTAAAAACTTGAATTTTTTAACAATGTATTAACTACATTTTGTAAACATGGAATTAAAAACGTTTTCATTTTAATGTAAAAACAAAAGGGCAATGCAAACATAAAACCTTATTTTGTAAATCATTTGCATAATGCTTTGCTTTAGTGTGTTATTTATTCATTTATTGTCTAACAAACAAACCACATCAAAAATTAAGACATTTAAAAGCTATATACCTTCAAAAGCAAACGTGTAAAATTATTGTATTAAAATTAAAACTAGTATTTTGAAATAAAACGTTTGCAATATTTGTTTATTTCGCATATAGAACGACTATAAGGTGAAACCATTTTTTCGAAAAACCGTGTTGCAAAGTGAAACTTTGTGCAATGGAAAGTAGTAATTTTAGTAGGTGTAATATATAGAGTTGCTAATTGTCAGATTGATTTTAATTAATGCAAAAATCATTAGAATAATAATATTACAAATGTCAAATTTAAAATTAGAAAGTAAGAGGATATAACTGTTACCAACTCTAATATATAGAAAACTACTGCTATACATCTATTACACGTTTTAACAATAAATAATGTAAATTTAAGCTAAATAAAAGCATATAAAAGACGTGTTACAATTACTTTTTGTAACGCTCGTATTTGCGCAGTTCGTTACAGCGGACTTCATGGTAATGCAATTGTCGTGATTGTAACACTCGTTTTACAATATACTATAATATTAGTAGAGTATTTCATAACTAAAAGTAGACTACCATTTAAAATACTATTTTAATCTTCTTCAGGTCTTCTTTACAAAGTATATATATTTTTTTATATGTATTTTATTATATCTTGAATTTTTAGCTGTTAATGTAGAAAAAGTTATTAATTTTGTAGAAATACCAAAAGCTATAATATTGCAAAAACAGAAGTTTTTACTAAATTATGAAAAAAGATAGGTAATTATACTTTTAATAAAAAAATTGATTCTATCAATAAAACATGTAAAAATTTTAGATTTAAAATAAAATTAAGTAATTTAGTTCTTACAAAAGCAGATAAAGATTATGATGATAAAATTTTGGATTATCTTTCTAGTGATGACTTTAACCTTCTGTCAAAAGATCTGAATCTCTCTTTTCTTTCTATATTTAAATTATCATTAAAAAAATGTAGTATTACTCTTAATTCCCTTGATAAACCTAATAAACTTGATTTTCAAGGTATGAATCCTACCCCTTTACTTTATAGACTACCTAAATTACATAAACTCTGGTATCCCTATAAAACCAGTTGTTTACTTTCCTAATTCGCCTGTTTCTAAGCTTGTACTTTGGTTAAATAGGATAATACGAACACATCACATTTTAATAACACATATGCTATTACTAATTCTTGTGACCTTGTACAAAAAATTATTAACATACCTTTTCCTTCATTGTTAGTTTTAGTTTTTTTTTATGTAGTTAATCCTTTTCCGTCAATACCTCCAATTGAATGTACTACTTTTATATGTAATCTTTTTTTTTTTTCTAACAACTCTCTATATACCTTTCAAATTTTAGATCTTTGTACATTATTAGATTTGTAATTCAACAAAATTATGTTAAATTTAATGATATATATTATTCACAAGTATCAGGATAAGTGATGCGATCAAATACCTTACCTTTAGCAACTGAAATTTTTATGAACAATTTAGAAAATACAATTTTTTGAAATACTTCTATATTAAACAAAATTTCAGTTTGGTATAGATACGTTGATGATTGCCTAGTTTTTTTTAACGGTACTATTGACAAATTAAATAATTTTAGTAATTTTATTAATATTATCCTCCCAAAAATTAAATTTACTTTAGAACTCGTGCTATCCTCTTTCTCATAAAACTGCTGCTTTTTGTTCGTACTTTCATAGGCTATTTTACATATTTTTGTCTCCTTTTAATTTTGCTAAGGAACTTTCCTACTAATAATGAAATAGTTTTTAGATCTTTTCTATACTTTGATCACTGTTTTCAATTTTTGCAAAAGTTTTTTAAAAAACATAATATCAACATTTTATTTTTAACACTATTGTCGCACAATAAAAAAGAATGGTTTAAAATTGTATATATAAAGGATAGTCATAATTTGTGTTGATTGTATAAACAGAATTATAATAATAGCATAGTAATAAGTTTAGAATGTAAAGATTAGTTTAGACATTTTTGTAAGATAATAGTTTTAAGTTAAAGTTTAAATTAGATGTAAATATGTTGTATCTAACATCTTAACTGGTAAATAATTAAATAATTAAATAAAAATACTTTTGTTTGACTTCTTGTCACTGGACGCTGTCGTATTTGATTTATATTTAGATTTTTTGATGAAGTAGGTAAAACTGTATTAATGTTATTTGATGAACTTATTGAAATTTGCGTTCTTATGGAAGAAAGTATCGTTTTTCATATCTTATTTAATCTTGTGCTATCTTCTCGTTTGTTTAAATTGGATGGACGTTTTTCAATTTCGATGGCTTCTCTAGCTATTCTAGGCCAAAAATGTTCAATGTTTGCTAAAACTTTTATGTTGTTAAAATTAATAAGATCAAATACCTATTTTACATAAATCTGGAGCGTGCAAACTTACTTGTTTTTTTTGTAATTCTTCATATGTTGGTTAAACAGCTAAAAAATAGACTAATTGAACATTTATATTTGATAAATAGATATTTAAACACAAATACTTAGTCTGCTTTTGACAACATTATTTTATGTTCGAAACGTTCATTTTTTGTTAATATCTGAATAACAAAATTTTACATGTAAATCATTTAAGACTTCGATGTTTGTATAGAAAAAATCGCTGAGGTAAGAGTGCATTTCTATTTTACTACAAGATTGAATTTTTTTTATTCTAATAGCAAGTTTGGCCACCCTCACGTGCTTGCTATTTTAAGAATTTTTTGATTATTTAATTATTTTTTAATGGATAGATAACTAAGACATGCCCGTATTCCGGCATTAAATCGAACTTAGTTTAATTTTCTGCATTTTTAAGGGGATGTTGTGGGTATACCATGTTAGAAAACAAAGTAGGTACCCTCTTTCTGCATTAGCTACTTGTTTTATTATTGATCGTATACACGAACAACTAGACATGTGCATGTTATCACGGTTAAATAACCTAGACTTTTTTGTAATTATCTGTCAAATGATTACCGGTGCGTTTTGTTTCCTACTGTGTAACTCCTTTAGATTTATAGTAATTTGATTTTTTTTTGTGTTCACTAAATTAAATTAACTAACTTCAACGTTAATACGTTTATTGCTATTCTTTCCAGATGTTTTTTATGTTGTTGCAATAAATGTACTCATTATTGGAATAGTTTGACTTGTTTACCTTAAGTATTTGTGAAGTGAAAACGGGTACCTCAAGTTTTTTTCTGTTTTGTGTGGTGAATTAAGCTACTAGTAATTAACTGCACTTTAGCCGAGTACAGAGTTTATGTTTTACCGTAAAACTAAGTTTCTACGTTTAGCAATAAAATAATTCCCTACATTTTTATGTCGCCTTTCTCATACAATTAGATATGACTAAATACAGTAGCGTTTATCAAAATATTCAATAATAATTTGTATTATTTTATAGATTGATTTTTGGCATTGCTAGGGCATGTCAACGCAAAGACTTGTGTGATCTTACAGTAAATGATATTCAAGACACTAGTTTTTTTGTAACATTTCAAGACACCAAGAAATATGTAGACAGAAAATTAATCCAAGAAGTATACCAGTCATTGTTTTTGAAGAAGTTCTGCACCATTGTTGGCTTCTAGTGGTAAAGACATAGTTATAACTGAAACGACATGGCAGTTGCCGTTCTACCACGGTTGCAGAAAACTACATTGAAGAACACATTATAATTACCACACAAGTGTTCAATAATGTAACTACATTTTCTAGTTTTTTGCCAATGTTTTAAAATCTTCTCAATGTTAATTTAGTTTTCATACCAAAAAGAAATAATATCCGACTTTTTAACATTTTATTGTTTTAATAAATTATAATTAAAAAAAAATTTGTTCACAGCATGACAAATTTTATTTTAAGTTTAAAACTACCTCACTCTTTAACTTGGATTTTGTCGTATTTGTTTAAAAAAGCTAATGTTTAAATACATTAACATTTTTTAACACGACATTAGGCTCATGCTTTAAAGGTTTAAAGACTTCTTTGTCAGAGTTTAAAATTTGTTAATTTTTTTCGATATTTCATGCATTTTATATTATTTCTAACAGTAATTCAAAATTTAAATTATTTTGTTAAAAGCAACATGTTTGGCACAATTTTTATGCATTTTAGAATGTTTAAATCTACCGTTAAATCAAAATTTTTTTTATATTTTAATTTCGTTTATTTTGTAAAATTTTATTTTATTGCATAATGTATTTAATGTATCAAATTTGATAAACAATAATTTAATTACTTGTTATTTTTTAACTTGTAGCAATACTTTTGTTTGCGATTTAATTAAATACTAGCAGTTAATTTGGTTTGAACTAAAAAACAAAAATTTATTGCTTACCAGATATTACTTTAGCAAGTAATGTATTCTCTATGTAAATTTGAACAATGACAGTTTGAAAATCTGCAACTATCTTTTCATAGAAATATATGTGAATACTACCGTAACTGAGTTTCCATTACAATGAACTTATCTCAAGTTGCATACGTATACCTCAAGAGCTTTCGTTACAGTACAACATGTGTATCTTTTTGTTATAAATTTTTAAACGTTTTTTTATCTATATTTTTCATTTTTAGCTCTAAAATTGTCATTTATCAAATATACTAATTACATATTAACGTAAATAATTGAAAATAGTTTGTAATAAACAGTAAAATGTTTACTTAGTTTAAAAATTAAAAAATATAAAATAAATTTAGGTGTACATTTAATTAATGAACAAATCAATATGCGCGTGGTAATTGATTTTGACTTCAAAAACAATAAAATTAGCAGTCGTTTAGACAAAGCAACAACCGTAACCTAATTAAAGAAGTCCTGAACTGAAAATGAACAGATTAAAATTAGTTTACACGCCAAAGCAAGTTCAACTAAATTATTTGTTTTTTTTAATCCCGCAAAACATTTTCTAAACGTTTTGTTTAAAAATAAATTTTAATTTGTAATTTTTTCAATTGATAATTTAACATTATTATTAAACTGAATTTTGTACCAGTTAGGTAATATAATATAAAAATATGATAATATTTAAATTTTTAACTAATATTTAGCAGCTCATATAAAATTGCTACTGCTAATATTAATAAATTACAATCTTATTTATTTCATTTAATGCAGAAAATAATAATTAAATTTGTGTTATAAGGTTAGGTTTTATTGATTTATTACTAATATAATGGTCTCATTTTAACATACTATAATCTACAACTCTATTATATCAATAGTTACATATTTAAATACATGTATTTGTTTATGTCAATTTAAGAAAAAAATTATAATAATATTGTTCTGATTAAAATCGAAGTATATCTTAAAGTAGCTTACATTAAAATTAAAAAACTAATTTTAGATATTTAATTATTTAAATGAAAATTAGAAAATTTATAGGTTGCTAAAAAATAATCAAATCTAAAAATTTTTAAAAAACATTAAATGCAAAAATAAACTCACTTATATTGACAAATTAAAGCTTGACAATTTCAAAATTTTAAAAAAATATTTTAACAACGAAAATGTCATAGGTTGTTTAGAAAAAATATCATTAAATCAACTATTTAAAATTATTGGAAAGAAATATAATTATACTGTATGTTTTTCAGTATCTAGCAATTTTGGTCTAAACAATGCAGTGCGTTTCTATTATTACGTTCTTTCCAAATAAATTTTATCTATTATAATTCTTATTAAACTAATATATTTACTTTTTACACAAATACGTTATACTATTTTCACTTTCTAAAATGAAAGTATAGCGATCGCAATTTTTTTCAAAAATTTTTTTTATATAATTTTACGTTTAATGGTATTCTGAATCACTACAATTTATTTTTGACAAAAAAATTCTGATTGTGTGTGTCTATGTGTGTGTAACGATGTACCTACGATAACTCGCTAACCAAAAATCTTTAAACTTGGTATGGACTTGGCTTTTCATATTCTCTCGGTTCTGTCAAAATATGGGTATTATAAAGAAAGCGGAAGTAGGTATATCCGCTATTTTTAATAGTTTTTCTTATAAAATTTTGGTGCATACGTAAATTATTGGATTTATTTTTACAGTTTCTTATAGAGATAATTTTTCTTTAAAATTTATTCAAATATATTTTTTTTCTAACATAAACAGTTTATTAGATATTTGATTTATAATTTAAAGTTCCATATATAATCTAGGTTCGAATCTTGCTTGCGACGATTTTTTTTAGAAAAACATTCCATATATTAAAGAGACAGCAAGATACGTTAAAAATGACAATTACTCTGTATATTCTTTTAACTTGTTTATACTTGGAGTGCTGCATCTTTGCATTATATTCGAATAATATAAAATAAAAAAAATTTCTAATATTAACAGTTTATCAGATATTTTATTTAAAATTTAAAATAAATTCACAAATATAATATAGGTTTGAATCCTGTCTGCGACGATTTTTTTTAGAAAAAAATTCCATATCTTAAAGGAAAAGCAAGATATGTTAAAAATAATAATTTTTACTTATTTATTAAAAGAGAAAACCATATCTAACCACACATATATGTATAGGGACTAGTCAATATGACTACATAAGCTCAATTTTCCATAGAAGGAGAAAAATTTCAAAAAAATTATACCATGCTACGAAGTCAATACAAACGTGTAAACATTCCTTCATCATTCCTTTTAAAAAAGTCGTGTAGTAACCACACCAGTTTTTTTATTGATATTTGAAACAAAAACTTTAACTTTGTAGTGTACTATTTAGTATCATTATTATTTAAAAAAATAATTTTGTATTCTTACATAAAAAGTGAGTGTTTGAATATAATTATCTAGAGAATATTATTATGAGCAATAGTAACACACTTCAAAGACAATAAAAACCTTTAAAAAACAAAGGAACCCTTTTCTAATAAAAACTTAAGCAATGAACTAATATATTAATACTTACTACAATCAACTCCAGTAGTAAAAAAAATAAACATTTAGTACACAAAATAAAACTTCAAAAGTTCCTTCTGAATGAAGAATAAACTTAAAGGAGGATAAGGACAAGTTACCATTAAACAATAAACGTAAAGTACAAAATTTCCAATAAAAAATTCTTAAAAAGACTATCAAAATAGTAATATAATTGATAAAATAAAAGACGTAAACTTCAATATGTAGTCCATTTAATAAAGAAAAAGCTGTACCAACTGTTACACATTATTATACAAAACAAAACTATACAAAAACGTAATGTTAGGCAAAGACAAAGGTCATAACTAAGTGCAGAAAATGATTCAATTGCTCAACAAATCAATTTTAAAGCAGTAGCAAACAAAATGCAATTAATTCAGAAAAAAACACCATAAGATAAGCTTTTGTAGAATTGTATAATAAAAAAGACCAAAACTAGTTACTACACTGTTTATGTTCAATTTTTCTGCTATATTGTTATGTTATTGAACTTCATCAAATTCTTTTTCCAATAACGATTTTTTTTCTAAATTTTGTTTTGTCTGATATTGCATACGATATGTCTGTTTCTGAATTGCTGTCCGTGCTGTCGCATAATTTTTTTCCGTTTATTATTTTGTGTTTATTTTTGACGGTTTTTAAGATTTTTTTATTCTTGTTTTTTTTTTGAAAAATTGTAAGAAAGTTAATAATAGTAATAATATCAACTCCTAAAGCAATTTTTTCTTGTTTACTTAAAGTGCTTTTTTAGTAAATTGCGGACAATAATATGTATTCTATCGATTTCAATTCTAGCTTTGCTAGATAATTTGATTGCTTGTTTTAACATACATACGTTAGGTTATATATAAAGCTATATTTAGTTTTATCAAAGTCTTCTTTAAGAGGTTAAAGTACCCATAATTCATAAAAAGATCTTTAGCTTTCTTAACAAATTATGAGGTCGCTTAAATTTCAGAAACCAATTCTCACTGGATATTCTACTTTTAAATGGTGTCTTCAACTAATTTAAATTATCATACTGTGCAACAAGCTGTATAATTTCATTTGGGATAAGTTCAAACTTTTACTAAGCCAATCTCTTTACTGAAGCAGTTCAAGTATTTTTAACGTTTTCTGGAAGAGCTGTTCTTTTACCGTTTAATTCTACTATTCAATCTTGCGTATTTTTGCTTTGATAATCAAGTTAAATATGAAATTGCAAACTGCTATCAAGTGCTTTTTTTAAATTTTTCTTCTTTATATTTACGCTATCTACAATCTTTTTAATATAATGTTGTAACATCTGTAACAATCAAAACGGCATTTAAGTAATGTATTATACAAATCTATTAGTTACATTATGTGGGAGCAATTGTAATAATTATATTGTGTTTACCCCTCGTGATGTTAATGCGTTTGTCTCAATAATTAAAATGTATAGGGTAAATGTGATAACACTTGTAGGAATAATTACAATTTATTTCAATAAAATATTTGTAATAGTGTATTAAAACAAACAATACAATTTTACTATTAAAAAAATGAAAAACATATTTTGTATCTTCAGATGAATCCAGATCAAACTTCATACATCTAATTAGTAATAGATCTTATCTTCCTTAAGAGGGGCAATAAAAACCACTCTAAACTATTTTTATGGCTACATTTCGTGCTTCTAGTGTGCACTTCTTTAGGCCAAAGAAAAGGTTATGAGTGGAGACAGTCTACTGGTCTAACAAGCATACCGTCTAATACTATTAATTGTTCTAATTAACATAAAATTATTAAAATCAATAAATAAAATTAAAAATTTAAATCTATATACAAACAAAAACGAAGGACATTAAAGTTAAACAAACAATATACACTTTACCATTCATACACCTAGTTTTACCAAAAACAAAAAACACAAACTATGCTTAACATGAGTTGCCATCAAATACAAGTTAAGTGTAGGCATTGCTATACGTAAGAAATGTACACTAGCTAATTAACAATTATACTTATTTTAAAGCACTTAAAGATGTTGAAGATATACGCATTTTGTTAAAACATAATTTTAGATAGTTTTAATGGTAAGTTCGACAATAAAAAAGTTTGTACAAAAAATTATAACTTATAGAAGATAAGCAACTACCGCAAAACAAAATAGTTTCTACTTAATGACAAACAGCATATATTAACCTGTAATTGGTTTACGATAATTTGAAGTATAATAAAATATTAGATTTTACTTTTTTCAGTGGAGAAGCATGGTTTTGTTTTAAAGATTACGTTAAGCGGCAAAATTAAAATTAGGTATTATCTACCAAAGCTACCAAATTTGCAAACGTATTTCTATATCTTGCTTGGTAAATGATAGATCCTGATCATTTAAATTTGGCGCTTAACTTCTTTTCGTGTTGCTAGTTTTTAATTGAGTTTTTATCTGCCGACCATTTTTCTCTTTCTGGGTTAATACCTATCACGTGTGACAGCGTCAATGTTTTTAGAAATAGTTTTTTCAACTTCAGTCTTAACAAACTCTAAATAACTCAAATATATATATATTTTTTTGTTTGTCGAGTACGATTTATTTTCAAATTAAACTCAAATTTGAAGCAAATAATTGTATCTACTTGAATGTTTTATGTGTGAAAATTAAACATTTTACTTTATGGTTGTGTAAAGTTTAAGTATATGGTACCTGTAGACTTTTCTCTAAACAAAACAAAATGAAAAAAAAACTATAATAAACATATTACACATAGTTTAGTTATCAAATCTTATGTGACAAACTGTAAATCATTCGATTATACTACATCGTAGGTTAACACTGTATTTGTAATCAAGCTGTAAACAAAATTTTTGAATAATCCGAATCAATGTAGAAAGTAGAAAAGTACTAGTAAAGATCGTTTCAAAACTACTGAATAGTTGCGTAGAACCAATTTTTTTCCAAATGTCAATATATTATCTAACTGAAAAACGTTTGCACGTTTCATAGAGCTTTTGAAGTACGCACATTAATAAATTAAAGATTTATTGTTTACAGTTGATGTTTTTAGTTAAAATTTATTTTCATGATCGTCAAATTTTTTCGACGGCCATCACATCATTTTTTAATTTTCAATAATTTCATATTAGAGTTACAAATAGATACATCTTATCTGCTTTATAAGTCACACCCACATGTTATTATGTGACAACTTCTAAAAAAAAGCCAAAAAAAATTTGTAAATAAATAATATTTTACAAACTGATCTGATTTATTCGTATTATGTTTTACTTTAAATTGTTATATTAAACAAAATTAAAGTAGTAAATGATTTGAGTAACTAAGATTGGGTTTATCTGTAACACATAAAATATACTCATCGTTCTGCAAATAAAAATGAACAGTTAAAATTCAAGAATAAAAAGTAATGACACTTATAAATTACAACATAAACGCAGACAAACTAAAATACAATAAATACTTTTGACATATTTTTTGTATTGTGATTGACAGAACTAATAGTATTCTTTAGGTATTACAAGTTTTTAAATGTCGGTTATTTGCTTTACACATCATTTGTTTTTTTTTGTAAAAATTTAATGTATTTCTTTTTGTAACAAATGTACATCTCTTTTTTCTGAATTAAAGCCTCGCTTTTAATTCAATTGCAAAGTTTTATACTAGTTGGCAATGCATACCATTTCTTACTTGTCATGAAATTTACTATTCAAAAATTAAGTTATATACACTTTGCATTGTATTTATGTAATTTATTTTTACGGTATTAGTATCAATTTATTCAAAGTTTTATTTAAATTTGAATTTTTTTATTAAAATTATTGTTTGATTTGTGGCAACAAACAAACACGCTAGACTAACGTCAAATTTATAATTAAATTTGTAAAAAAATATCTATGTATATAATAACTGTGAATTCAAAAACATCGTTAACCCTTCTGTTTAATTAAATTTATTAATTTTTTACTATTGCGTATTTATGTTGTATAAAATATTGTTTTTGACAATTACTGTTGGAGACGAGCTTTGTGAAGTAGGCATTCCTTCGTAAAAAAAAGATTGCGTCTTGCACTAGTTTTTTTTTCTTTTCTAACCTACGTGTTAGCACAATTTTTACAAGAGAAATAACTGCCAAAAAATGAGTACCTGTTAAGCATTTCATCTGACAGTAACATTGCGCACAACAACGACATTTTTTTGTTGTTATTTTCGTAATGATATTTTTGTTTTATTTATATATTTATTCATATTCCTTAATTAGTAATTAATACCTGTAGTTTTTACATCTCATGTAAATTAATTAATTAGGTTTATGCAGTTTATATCTGGTAGATAGGTTATGTATGTTGAAGTTTCACAAAAACGTTATAATCCAGATAACCTGAATGATGCTGAGATTCTAGTTACAAATGATGTTTAATAGTACGGACAAAAAACAGGTGGAAACTGAAATCGTAACGATAAATAGCAACTAAATAAAATAGAAGTTGCAAAAAAACTACTCAATAGAAGAAAACGTAACCATTGATAAAAAAATTTAAAGATTTCTAAAGAAAAATATGTGTTTTGGCAGTAGGTACCCTTTAACCCTAACAAGCACAAGATCAAAATGTTTGCATTAACTAACGCTAAAGACGTTAATGTGTATAATTTAAAACCATATTCAGAAAATCAGTTTGACGTGCTATATAAAGTTATATACAGAATGACTATTTTTAGACTAATATATTAAAAACAATAGAAGATAAGAAGTAGACAAAGTGGTGTAATTTCATATCTTCTTTAGTATTCCACAAATAAACGAATTTTTGTTTATTCGTTTTTTATTTGGAAAGAAACTGAAAAATTTTCGAAAATTTGCTGAAACTTTTTTATTGTAAATTTATTACAAAATAGTTTTAATAATCGTTGTATACAGTATGTTAGGTACTTTAAAATAATGTTGTTTAAAATTATCTTTTTTTAAATTTTCTCTCATATACTTTATTCTTTCTTATAGTCGCCATATTAAATTTTTACACATTTGAAGTTGTCAATTTTTTTTCTTATTATTATGATATGTCACATGGTTTGCGTTATCTATAAAAAAACGTTTTTTTTTTAAAATTGTTATAATTATTACTTAAAAAATAAATAAAACTCAAAAGTAGTTACTTACTTTGGAAATAAAGCAAACGAAAAGTTTTACTTATTATCATTGTTATTATAGTCCTTGTTATAAGAGAAAATCCCTATGTCATCATCGTATTCATATGAATGAAGATTAACGGACTGGTCAAATTAAATGATAATTTATTCGTTACAAATTAAAATTCTGTGTTCGCTATCCTGGTTAGTTGGTACCGCTAAGAATTTGGATTTTGCTGTCACAACACGTTTAACCTACAGAATTAATTTTTGCTTAATTTGAGATAATTAATTAATATTAAAACAAATATTATTAAAAACGAGTGCAATTTGTTTATGTTTGATTAATTATATTTATTAAAGTGAAATTTAGATTTAAAAATATGTAGTCATTACATTTTTGTGAAATCAAATCATTTATTGAAACAATTTAAAATGCAAAAAGATTTAAGCACAGTTAAGTCATGTATAATACAGATTACAAAACGTAATTTTGATACATAAAACAACAAAAATGAGCAACGTCTTGAGAAACAATGGTTTAAAAAATGTTCAGTTTCAAAAACGTTATAAATATCATTTATTTTAATCATCACGATCTGAGGATTCTGGTGAACTTGAATCATTTAAACTAACGTTAATTATTAAAGATTCCACTGTAATGTCGAATAACTTTTCTTGATTTTACCACTCTTGTTTTAGTTTCCTGTATGAATCACTTTTCTCATAATTCTTCTTCATATTAGTCCCTATCAATATGTTTATTGTACTATGACTTTGCATGGACTTTTATTGCATTAAACTCACAATGAAAGGGTGGTAATTGTACTACTTCATGTCCGTGTTGTTGTAACAGTTCGCTCACTTCATATTTCTTTTCTTTCATGTGCTGTTTATCTATGCAAGTAATTCACTTTTGAACATGTTAGCATCATACGAAATATTATTTTTGTTTAGCCAAGAATTTAAAACAGATTTGTTTCAACTTTTTATTAGTATTAAGTAATCGTTCTATAATCTACTTTTTAACGTTTTACCATTCATATCTCTATGATAATCTTCATGCTGAGATTTAGAAGAAAACAATAACTAAACATTATTTACAATACCAGATTTAGTACTAGCATGTAGGACAATAAATTGTTTTTTACACTTTTTAAATTATCATCTTGCCACGATCTACCCATATTTCCTTTAGCAAATATCTAAGTTTCATTTATAAAAACTATTTCTCTATTTCAACATCAGAATTAGCGATTCTTACACAAAAATCCGTGTAAGAATAAGCCAATTCTTACACGAATTTTAGTAATGTTAGTTTTTTTAAAGTTAGCATCTCTGCATCGTAAGTTGACGTTACATGAAAAAGAAATCAAAATTATTGGAAGTTAACAATTGAAATTCAAATTTTGATGCCAAGATAAAATAAAAACGTCCTATTAATTCAAAGTTATTTACTTATAAAGGTATAAAGAGAAAATTTTGTATGAGATTTTAGGTTAACACATAAATTTCAATATGTCAAAGTGTAAGTGCTGCCAATTCAGTAAAATATAAATTTCCCAATGTTGTTTTAAAAATTAAAATTATACGAAAAATATTAAATATTGTATCGAAATAGAGAAAATAGTATAAAGCACACGTCATAGAATACGTTTCAATCACTCGACCGCTTCATAAACTCACCGCTGCGCGGCTCGTGTATGAAACGCGGTCTCGTGATTGAAGTGCGTTCATTCTGTAACTTGTGTTTTAATATACTATTCACGTGAAAATTCTGAGTTTAGATTTTTTATGTAACGTTTTAGAAATTTAATCCCCATAAGGGATATGTGATACGTGATCGTCTTTCTTGAATTTAAAGCCAATTGCATGCAGAGTTTTATTTAAAATTCGATCACTTAACAAAACATGTTTATGTTTGAGTTTTCTGTTTAACAAGTTTCCAGTCAGTGTTATTCTAGAAAAAGTTATTTTAGAAAGATTATGAAAACTTTTTCATTGAAACTTACTGTTGTGTACATAGTATACAATGTATTTCTTATAGTCATTTTTGAAGTTTCTGGCAAGTCTACAGTTTTTGACTTCTTTCCCATACAGCACGAAACCAACAATGGACGTCCGATATCGGTACATATTTCTTCCATAAGTACATGACCTTAATATGGACTGCATGTCCACATCTGGAATTTATATAGATGTCTGTTATTTACCATACACTGTATATCCAATGGATATTCTGTATGTATTTACAAATTCTGTTTAATTGTTTATTGAAATTCATTACAATTTTTTTACATTTAAAGATATTATAAAGCTACAAACAATTTTTGTGTAGCATATAATTAAACGATGAACTGCACGTTTTCTGTTTTTAAAGTGAATGATTTAAAAAATTCAATTTTTCATCTTATTACTTTTTAAAATAAACCATTCCCAATATTTCATATCACCTATGGATTGACATCTTTTGAAGATTTAAGATTTTTTTTACTATTATTTATTTTGGTTTTTTTCAACACCCAGTTTCATATTTTAAATTTACCGCTACATTGATTTTAATTTTTTATGTGTCATGCGGGTCATGGATGGCAACTTGAGCAATTTGCCACATAAATTTTGATGAATTTATTATGAGTGGTGTTTGTACCTGTAGTACTTTTATTTAGTTAAATATTTTCAAGGTAAGTACACAAAATTTTAAATGGACATAATATACGAATTTGTTAGAATTGCATTCACAACAGCGGATGTAAAAAAACTTTATATTTATTAAATTCAAACGTGCATTCTTATGTTTTATGGTTATACATACATTAATTCATAGATTACATACATTTCTTAAGAAATTACTAACCGTGTTGCTACGTTATAACAATTTTAGTTCTAAACACTGTACTTAAGATAAAAATAATTGTTTATATCTAGTATGCAAGAATTCCAACAGAATTTATTATTATTGGATCGTTATAGTGTAAATCGAAAGTGGTTCTTTAATCAATGGTTATAGCACATTATAATGCTTTTATATTAAACATAGTAAAGGTAACATTTTAGATTATTTGTAATAAAATAAACAATAGTTGTTTATATAGAAAAGAATCTAACGTATCACACATATGTTATGAAGTAATTGTAGGTTAGTATGAGTGGGTGTAAGTTGTCCAGAACCTTATATCGCTATGCTCAAATACAAACAAAAGGCAATTTAGTAGTATATAAACCCATTTTATTACTATCATTGATGGTAAATTTTAATTAATTAAACTGTAAATTTAGATTTATTACAGAATATTTTACAAAAGCAAAACAATTATCTGGATTTTAAGCAATACTAATGAAAAAATTAAAAACAAATGTGAATCAAGACAGCAAAAAAATCTTATATCTTAAATAAATTTGATTTTCTTATAATCAGATCAATAGCGACTTTGTATTGAATTTAATGAAGCGGTGGGTATCTATTCATTTATTACAAGAGCAGCAGTCTTGAATTTTGATTGCACAAATTTCTATGTTGTATATATATTTTAGGTGAAAGAGCTCTCAAAATGTAGTAGATCTAATGAATATCGCTTTGTCACCAGAATTACGGAGAAGATTATAAGTTAGGGAAAAATCCAAAAAATACCTTTCAACATTTTATTATTTCATTAAATAATATTAAGTAAGTGAGTTTTTTTTTTAATATTTTTTATAGTAAAATGGATTTCTTTTATAAGTTAGCCCCTTAGAAGACCAAAGAAAGAAATAATAAAATAAAAATACTATAGTAGGTACATACTTTGTATATGTATGTCAAAATAAAATAGATTTTTTTGACAAAATACTTTTATTAATTGGTCATTATAGAAGTATCTACGCTATCAGAATAGTATTCGTGATTAAAAACACTTAAAAATGCAAGTCAAAGGACAAGTGAATTTGGGTTAATTGTGAAATCAATTTCAGGTAAAAATATAAATATTTGTTTCTTTTATGCAAACTTTATACATCCATTAAATATTGACAATTTACATACACTAAACTGAAAATTTGGACATCCATTGGATTAACATTATAGGCTTAGATACAGATCTCGTATAACAATGAATGTCCATTGTATGTTTTTAACGAACATACTGAACGTACAAGTACGTAATCTGAATTTCCACTGGATTATAGCTACGTCCAAGGACGCAGTCACTGTACATACATTGTATGTATTTGTGCTGTATGGGTTCGTGGCTTTTTCTTTCCAAGACTTAATTAATAACAACGGATTCGATTTGTGTTCAGATTTTATCCGCTTAACAAAAGCTAAGATTATGTCCAATGCAGCTGCAACTCTCTGTAAATAATATATTGTAATGCAAGTTTTTTGAGGTGTAACTTTTATTTACATAACACTTCTGCTACGAACGTTTATAATATTGCGTATTATGTAAAGAGTGCGTGAAGCAAAACCGTTGCAAATGTTTGGTATTAGATTACACACATCAGTAGGTTGATTTGTAAAAACTTTATTTTTAATGCACGTCCAAATAAAAAAGTCTAAAAGTGTAAGATCCGATAACTTAGGTAGCTATACTGCAAATCTATTATTTACAATCCATTGATTTTGTTTCTAGGCATTCAACAACTACAAAGTAGTCTGCAAAAATAAAGGGTAGTAGCCTGCCGTAAGAATCTTTTGATAAAAAAGTTTTAGTACATGGCTCCCTAGTACTGCAACCCAAACATTACTGCAAATATTTTTCGGAAATTTCTTTGCGAACTCTTACTAAAGTAACATTATTCCAGTAAAAATGTACATTTCTATTTAACATTGTAAATTTACTTTTACTTGTTTACAACATTTTAAAGATGATTGTGTTTGTGTTGCTTAATTAGCCAGCGATACAATCTAATTCTTGAATGTTGATTATTACTTATATTACTTAACGCAAAAACATTAACCGAACAAAACTTTCGTAGACGGTAGTGTCTATTTTTCAGAATTTTTCTAAGGGATTCTCTAGCAGTACTCGTATTTGTCTCAATTGTAATTGTAAATTTGACATTGTTAGTATTATTTCTGCGCTACATATTGTCTAATGTTTACTTTTCTTGAGGCTTTTATACGCCATAATTATTTCCTTATTAAACGTGCATTTACTTTCAGTATTGTGTACTGGAACGACGTGCAACATATAACTAGTAAAACTTCTTTTATTTTGTTTTAATTAAAAAAAAAGATTAAAAACAGACCACAACAAATGAGAACCGATATATTGCACCCGAACCAGTTTTTCCGACTAAAGCAAAGTTAAAAAGGTAGCTACTACTTCCAGTCCTTGAAAAGCTACAAAACATCAATTCAGTTGATAAACACAGAAAATAAGACTTTATAGGTTTATGGGGTAAAAAATGTACTAATTATCATCATTGAGCATTGCATTTCTTAGAATTATTACTAATGCCAAGAAGTTTTCAGTTTCTTTTTGAGATAAATCAATCATTTTGTTTTTAAATTAGTTTAAAGTTGTTTAGTAGTTGTTGTTATTTTTTCCTATTATTCTAAATTTCTACACTTTTGCTTTCAGACTTTAAATGCCATTTTTTTTGAGTAGAAAAGCTTTCTTTGTTTTTCTCAATCTTATTTTTCAAGAAATGCGTAGTAAAAGAGAAGTGATGTACAGTTTCAAAAATTACGGGTAGTATTCTTACCTATTAAAAAACGAAACTGATCTTTTAGACTTACATGGCTTATTGACATTGTTAAAAAATTACCAGAAAAAATATAGAAACTTACAAAACACATCAAACTATATTGGAGGACAATTTGATTGTAGAAAAAGTAGGAGTCGCGTTCAAGTTCCCAATAGAACAGTAAAAAAAATCAAACAGTTAAAACAGGAAGCAGACATACAAGAAAGATGAACAAAATAACATTGATATATGTAATGAGTATACATTCAACTTAATTAATTAGTAAATAATAATATATTGCTTCATACAAAACAACATTCCGGTGTATTTAATTAAACAAACTAACAATTGTAATTGAAACTAGAATTATCTATATAAGTATCATTTGCATTTGCCTACGACGTTACATTAACTTCAGTTGAAAAATATGTAAAGAGAATAGTTGTGCACATAAACATAGTATTCTGTAAGATTTATTTGTGGCTGTCAGTGGCGGGTTTGGAGTTGTTATTCAATAGAAAAAATGTGGTTATCTCAACCGGAAGAATAAAAATAACAAAACAGTTTTTTTAATATAAATGTACAAACAATACTACTATAAGAAAACATAAATATACTAGAACTGACAATAAACTAAAATTTAAGTTTTACAAATTCTACATTCTAAAAAAAACACACAAAAGTTTTGACAGCAAAGCTTATGAACCACATCTATGGTTTGCAACAATGTAAACGTAAACTAGTTATCTGCAATACAATATAGTAGTAAACAAAAAACTCAATAACTTGCAAAGCAGCCCTACTACTACTGTTAATGTTGATTATAAAGAGAACACATAAAAACATAAAAAAGCATTCCATAGTTAAATGGTAACAGAAATTAAATAAAAACAATAAACAAAAACATTAGTATCAAAGATAAGCAAATACTAATTTGAAAATGGAAAAATTGACTACCATTTTAACCTAGTTTTTTACTTAAAAAATCTCAATACGATTCAGCAAAACAAACGGTTTCTAGAACAATTGCAAATAACTAAATAAAATTGTTACATTTTTTTAACGATTTTCACATTTTGAGTGAATGTTGTGGCAAAAGATATAAGACAACTCACACAGTTCATTGCAAACAAACTATCACAAAAGAAACAATAAAAGTTAGGCGAACTAACAAAACAAGAAGCTATAGAGAAGTTAGATGATAGAAAACAGAAACTACAAGCACGAGCAAAACGACTTAGACGATACAACACGAATGAACACAGAAGAAAACAAAACCAAATATTTAACACAAATCAGAAGAAATTTTACCAGACATCAGACAACACAGAAAACACAATTGATAATCCACCAAACATGAAAAACGTAGAACACTTCTGAAGCAACATATGGTCGAACCAGAAACAACATAACAAACAAGCACAATGGATACAAACCGAAACAGACAACTATAACACAATAGAACCAATGCCGGAAATAATAATCTCACATCACGAAGTCACACAAGCAATTAACTCTACACACAACCGGAAAGCCCCAGGAAACGATAAAATAGCAAATTTTTGGTTGAAGAAATTTACCTCAAGACATCTACTGATAACTAAACTATTTAACAGTTACATCAACCACCCCCACACTATACCACACACTCTCACACAAGGAATAACTTATCTAAAACCTAAAAATTATGCAGACACAGCGAACGCAGCCAAATACCGTCCTATAACATGCCTACCAACAATATATAAGGTACTAACTGCAGTTATCACACAAAAACTAATGACCCATGCACAAAACAATAATATAATAAACGAAAAACAAAAAGGCTGTTGTAAAGAAGCTCGAGGATGTAAAGAGCAATTAATAATTGATGCAGAAGTAACATATCAAGCCAAACTTAAACAAAGATCATTATATTTCGCATACATCGACTACCAAAAAGCGTATGACAGTGTGTCCCACTCATGGTTAATCCGAACAAAGATAAACAATATTACATCGCAACCCATACAGATCAAACGCTGAATATACCAGGGAGATTTATTAAGCGCTTTCTGGTTCTGCCTAGCTCTAAACCCACTAAACTACTCTGCACAAAAAACCGGACATCATTCTCACTAATAAAAAGAAAAAACTAACAAAACTAATTGAAATATCAGTACCGAACGCTACTAATATTCAAAATAAAACAGGAGAAAAAATTGAAAAATACATTTAACTGGCTGAGGAAATCAAAGACATGTGGCATCAGGATAGGGTAGAAATAGTACCAATTATATTATCAGCCACAGGAGTCTTCCCACACAACCTGCACAAATGCATTGAAACATTGGATCTACATCCTAACATATATGTAAGTTATATCAAACATTCCATTGATTAATGAAAATAATGACAGACACCAGGTTTGCGAAATATTAGATTAGATTCATAGTTGGATCATAGAACAGCAAAGCATTTTACATAAAAATACCATAATAAAGATTCATTTTATAATTGTGCAAAATGCTCGGCTGCATAGCGATAAGAAATATTATATAAGGAAGTTAAATTAGATAAGTAGCAAGTTATTAAGTTTACCTTGTAAATAAAACACGAAAATCTATCTATCGAAGTTTTTGCCTAATAAATAAATAAGTTAAGTTTGTATTTTTTAAAAACAAAAAATCCGAACGAATAAATATAACTTGTATATACGGATACAGAAATCCATAAGATACATGCTTCATAACTCGGAAGTTCCTAAATAAACAATAACAACACCAATTTCTACAGTTATAAGGAAGCCGCGCTTGACCATGGTCTGCGTGGCTCTCCATTAAAAATCAGACGCAAAGTCTGAGAGAAAAGTAGCATAATAATTTACACTTAACCGTAGCGTTACACCGTTGCCAAATCAGTACTAGTAAAAGTTATTGAACGTTTGTTACATTTACATTCTTGCATTTTTTTTGAAAGTATTTAAAATTTGGAGTTGTAACCTCTACAAATCAATTACGTAAACATCTCTATAGTTTTCTACATGTTAAATAAATACCTACTGTAATCACACAAACATAATAAAATAAATTAAATGTTATACACAAATATAATGTATAATTTACATTTACAGATAATGTATAATGTTTTTATTATATTAATATTTTTTTTAATTAAACAGTTGATACAATAGCTATTGCAATAAAATGATAATATAATAATGTTTAAGAAAAGTTTAATTAAATTTGTGCTAATTTATTTTTAACATAAAAATTAAACGTTTAATTGTTTATTGTGGGATTTTTCAATTTACGTCTAATTAATCAAAATAAAAAAATTGTAAAATATAAATTCAAATTCAAATTGTTAAATAGTTTAAAGTGTTTATTATACACATCATTTATTTAATGTATAAAACGTCAAAGAAAATTTAGATTTTAAAATTTTACAACGCATTTGCCAATTGTTTTTTTTTGGCATTAGGACGAAGTCCATGCAGCCAATCCTTTATTGTAACATTCATCTTACAATAATATTTACAATAGACAATAAAACAGATTCATAGATCTATATCACCCTAATTAAAAGCATTGTCCCGTGATAAAAACCTTATAATAAATCTATTGATAACATTACAATTAAGGTGCAATACTTATAACATATTAATAGGACCGCAGCCAGTTACTAACAGAATGTTGAAATACAAGTTGCCAATTGTTCTTCACAGAATAATAAAATAGTTATATTAAATGCAAATAACCTTAGTAGAAATCTGCAATGCTGTTGGCTAAAGTACTTTGTATGCAATACGCTCTATTGCCTCATTTCAAACTAACAAAACATTTAAGGCGAAATATTGATTTAACTTTATACACACTTATGTTTTTTTAGAAAACATACAAATTTGTACAATCTATTTATACGTGTTTATATATTTATTTACATATAATTCTTAATAACCGGACAAGTACAAGTACTACAATAAAGAATATCTTAAAAAAATTACTTAATTATATATAATTGTGTTTTAAAATAACATTATTACACTAAATTATTTAACTACCCTATTCTACTTAATCTTTACTTTTAAATGAAATGTAGGAAAGATACAACCGTTGCACGTTATAACGATATATAACAGCCTTTTTGTGGTATTTATTTATTTGTCATAGAACTATTTATTTATCTAACAATAAATATCTAACAAAAGATTGTACTTAATCGTCTAATTAAAATAAACTAAATCAAACTCAATAATAAAACTATAGTAAAAACTGTGTTGGCTCTAGATTAATTAGTAAAACTACTAACTAATAACATCTTTCAACTTTCTAGTAACTAAATCTAAATATATTTTAGAAAAAAATGAGTTCAAGATAGTTGCAATAAATTAGAGAACCCAATTTGCAACCTCTTATTTTAATGGAAAAGAAACGTCAATATCAATTTATCGGACTTTTGCATCTTCAATGCTTTAAACGAGTTTCGATTATGAAGATTTTTAATCCATTGTTTAAAAACTTTGCAATAATTACTGAATTTAAGATGTTCAATAGGTTAAATAATCGAATCAGTCAAATAAAAAAATTAATCAATTTGCAATAACGTGTTCAAATTATCTTAAAGAAGTCAATATTTATCAACATCGATCAGTTTTTTGAATTGCCGTAACAATTTAGAAAAGATCAATAATTTTTTGGCATTTGTCAATAATTGCAAGATACCAAGATATTTGTCGAAAGAACTTGATGACATTGTTAATTCAGAGTTTGTGAAAAATAGATTTTTTTTATTTATTGGACGCAAAAGCAAAATTAATAAACTGATCCAGATTATTCAGTTTAAGTTTTACTTAAAATTAATGGATTAACAAAATTTAAGTAGTAATTGATGAACCATAAAATAACACATATAATTTGTAATATAAACGCAAAAAATGACATAAAGTAAATATAAAGTTTGACATATAATGTTTTAATCTTTGTTTTAAGTATTAATAAGCCAATTTTTTAATTTTAGGATATCTATATTCCCCCTCATTCGTTTTTATAATATAGTATATTCTGTAACAAAGTTGGAATGATAATTCGATACAAGCGAAAACCACGAGTATTAAATTTTCATTCTAACCGAGTAACAGACCGTACTCCACGACCAGAAGGTATGAGCTAAATGTAAAATAAAATTTAAACAAATTGTATATTTGATTTATAATTTTAAATGAATTCGAAATATTATCTAGGTTTGAATCCTGCATGCGACGATTTTTTTTAGAAAAAGAAAAAGAAAGCAATATCAAAGCACACAAATATAAGATTTAGTCGATATGACAACATAACCTCAATTTACCATATTTTGGTTATATCTTAATGCAATCGAGAAAAAAAAATTCAAAAAAATTATAGCATGCTACGAAATCAATACAAACGTGTACATATCACTTCAAAGTAGGTTCTTTTACTTATATTTCTTTTAAACGAATAAAATTATAAACCTAAGTTTAATTTTCTTTATTTCTTTGACTTGGATGTTTTTGTTCAATTTGAAAATAAAAAATATGTAGAAATTTCTTATAGAAAGGTCGTGTGGTGACCACACCAGTTGTTTCCTATAGTAATTAGACGTTACTTAGCCCAACCTATAACTTATAAACTATATAATAAAATCGAGCATAAATATTTTTATTATACAGCTTGAATTAAATGTGCAATTTTTTTTTAATTTATTTTAAGAGGTAGTTTGTCTAGCGCCCCTACACTGCGGGCTCCTTTGTCCTTTTGTGCACCTCTGATTGTTTACTCCCTCATCTGTTCTGTTTTGTCAATGAAGTCCAGAAGTTTATAGCAAGGGGCTTTTTTTCAACTCATCGGTTAGCTTTGGTTTTCCGAGAATCGTTGTGCGTTGCATTTGAAACGCTTTGCATTTGCACAGCAGATGCTGCGGAGTCTCGCCGTTCTCTAAGCATCCGCGGAATAGAGGGCTGATTTGCAGTCCCATTTTAAGCATATGTTTGTTAAGGCTACAGTGCCCTGTAATTAGTCCCATGAGTTTCCTTAATTTTTGTCGTCTCATGCTTGATAGTGTAGTTTGAAAGTTTAATTGTGGCTCTGTAAGAAAAAGTTTTGTGTGCTTCATCCCTGAAGAGTTTTTCCATAATTTTTTATGCTCCGCTGCAAGTTTGCTGCGAATTATTTCTTTTCCGGTCTCGTATGCCATTTCGAAAACGGGTTCAGGTCCGATACATGTCGCTGTTGTGTCCTTTTTTGCTAATGCGTTTGCTATTAGGTTACCCTTGACTTTCTGTTCTTTTGGTATCCAGATGAGCTGCACTGGTTGGCGAGTTGCCAATATTTCTAGATTGTTTATACATGTCATATTCAGTTTGGACTTTATTACTGGTGATCTTAGCGCTAGTAGTGCTGCTTCGCTGTCAGACATGATCGATATTGGCCCATTTGTGTATGATTTCAAGTCAATAATGTTCCTGACACACCAGTCAATAGCAGCAACTTAAGCTTAAAAAACGGCTGCATATTTACCGAAAGTCAGCGAAAATTGCTTCTCATAGTGCTTGCCTCCATATACTCCTGCTCCCGGTACCGTTGCGATTTTTGGCCTCATCTGTGTACCAGATAGTTCCTTTAACCGCGCCCGAATAAATGTTTTTGGTCCATTCGTCCCGTGACGGTATTATTACTTTATATTTCTTTAAAATGTGATAATTTTTTGTGAAGTCGGATTTCATAGTTAAAATCGTTTCTTCACGCAGAACCGTTTGGTTTCCCCTGGTAATTGACGCGTGTTCATTAATCTGCAGCCTGTATGCTGCTTCTCTTGCTTCCATCATTACAACGAGGTGTAATGGTGGAAGTGAAAGTAGTGATTCATTGGCTGCTGTGGGCGTGGTTTTCATCGCTCCTGTTATCAGTAGACATGCCATTCTCTGTACTTTGTTTAGCTTTGCAGCTGTGGTTTTCAGGTTGATTCTCTCACCCCATACAAGCGCGCCGTATGTGATGATGGGTCTACTTACCACAGTATATAACCATTTGGTCATTGTGGGTTTCAATCCTCATGTGTGCCCGACTATCCGTTTGGTTGTATAAAGAACCCTGATGGCATTCGTTGTGACTTTTTCTAGATGAGCATTGAAAGTCAGTCTGGTATCAAAAATAAGTCCCAGATATTTGACTTCTTTTGTCATCGGGAGCGTAACTCCGTACATCGTATGTAGTTTTATGTCATCCGTTTTCCGTCGTTTGGTAAACGGAACAATTGCCGTCTTAGTTAGGTTAACTGATAGTACTTCTTTTTTGCACTATTTTTCAATGGTGTTTAGTGCACTTTGCATTATGTTCGATACAGTTGCCTTAAACTTCCCGTTTGTGATAATAGTGTGATCGTCGGCGTATCGTAAAGCAAATACCCCGTTGTCTTTTAGTTCTTGTAGTAGGCTATCCATGACGAGGCACCACAGTAGTCATAACACCCCGTATTGTGGGCATCCGGCAGCCACTATGGCTCCCACATTGCTACCGTACAAAGTAGCTGTTACTGTCCCATTCCTGAGCATTGAGTTGACCCAGTTTCGGACTAGAGGTGTAATTCCTTTTTTTCCATTGCTCTTGCAATTGAGGTAAAGGTAGTATTGTCAAATGCTTCTTCAATATCTAGAAAAGCATCTAATGCAATGTCATTGTATTGGATTGGATTTTGTTGAACTAATTCCAGTCGGTTTTTCTCGGGTTTCTGTATTCCATTACGTGTTTCCTGTCTGATTCAATGTTGAATCGAATGTACGTATAATCACATAAAGAAGGTTCATCTGACACATGCCACATTTTTATCCCTTTGCTCGCTTTTGGACTAGCAAGCGTAAGGTCAATAACTTCACTGCGCGACACAGTTATAAACGTAGGCGCATCTGCGTTATTTATGTATTATGTTTAAATTGCCTTTTAAAATAAATTCTAAAAGTTTTTCGCTTCTTGGATTTGTGTTTGTGCTCCCATACAAGGTGTCGTGTGCATTGGCATCGCATCCAAGAATCAGCGGTTTGTTGGCCCCACTGTTAATCAGTCTGTGGATTTCTTCCTGAGGCGGTGATCCTGTCTGGTCGTAAGGGAGGTAACCGAATCCGATAATGAACTCCCTGCGGTTGCTCTACTACAGATATTTTAGCTGCCACTAGGTCTCTAGAACATAAATCCCACAGTGGCATTAATTTTAATGCATTTTTTACAATAATGCATGTGCGAGAGTTGTGCACAAGCTGGGACGGTTTAGGCTTTTTATTGTTCCCTTGTAGATCCATGGCTCCTGGACAAGGGCAATGTCAATATCGTGTGTCACGATATAAGCACTGAGCGCCGCTGAGGCTGCCCTACAGTGATGTATGTTTATCTGAACTACTTTTAGCAGTAGATTTGCTGCCAGCAAGTTCTTTCTGGCTCTGGATTTACATTCATTGCTTTGCGGACATCCTTTGTAGCATCCGGTTTTTTTGCTGTCTTTTTTGGAGTCGGCCATCGCCCTGACAGTGATCCTTAGAAATCCAAAGTGCAATTGATCAGTTGACGCTTTCACCTTCTTCCAGGACCCCTTGTCCATAAACAGAACGTATTGGGTTCCTTTAGGATCTGGTTTAAAGTTAACCACTCGCCACGTTTCGGTACTGATGCTGTTTTGTACCGATATTCTATTCAATAAGGTGGCCGGTTCCAATGCTGTTCCCGGGACCCAAGTGATAACCTTTTTGGGTGCAGGAAGGTCTTTCAGATAAATAATCTCTAGTTCCCTCTCTCACTGGTTGCTTCGTCTGCGCACGTTATCTTCAGAAATCGCTTTCTATGGGTACATTCCTGAAAACGCGGAGAAGCTTGTCCCTTCTCCAATTCGTCAATCTATCGAGGTTTTTATGACCTCAGATTCTTCAAGATTGATGGTGTTTTCAGGGAATTTTTTTGGTATAATTGCAAGAGCAATTCCCGTCAGAGTGACTCTGAATGTCTTTTTTTTGGGTTCCTTCGACCCCTTGACTTTGCTATACCGGTCGTTTCTGTGACAGCAGTGTGCTATTGCTAGAAAGGTTGCGTTTTTGAGCTTCTGTTCCGACAGTTGCGTGCGCCGTCTGGTGTCGCGTCTCCGCCATTGAAGTAGAACCGGTTGCTTGCGCTCCCGATACTCTTTGTTTTTTAAGTTTTTGCCTTGCCGCACCCAAAAGTTTTTTGAGCTTTTCAAGTTCGCGCTCAGCGTCAGCCGTTATTCTGTTCAGAGTCGCCGTCTTTTTTTAAATTTAAATTTTGGGTCGATAGTTCCATATATGTCCCCACGAGTGCCGAGAAAAAGAAGGTCGCCGTGCGCAGTGCCCCGATACGCACGGAAGGCTATACACAACGGAGTTCGCCTATTGCCCCGAGGTTGGAACCAGTGACGACTGTTCTTCTATCCTGTCACGCATCTATTGGCATGGTCTTCTCCACCTTAGATTTAGGTTTTTGATGAGGTTGTCTACTCCAGACAATTAAGCCAAGACCCCCTAACATTGCTTGCCCGTGAAACATGTCCACAGCAGCAAGAGGTTTAGGTTTGGCTGTCGTGCTTGCTGATCAAAGTCAGCAAAGCAGCGGCAGGCATTGTTATCCCAGTGTTGACTTGTGCTACGACGCTACAGTTTGAGCTGGGAGAGCTAGTTTGCGTGACAGTAGTATTGAAGTACCTACGGATTTTAGGCCGCGATTCCAACACCTGCCAAGGTAAACAGGGTTGTCTGGAGTCAGCTGATGAAGCTGCGTACTGTTACATCCTATTTACCCTCCTATCCACCACCTGGAGACGCGCCCGATAGGTAGCTTGTACTGTTACGTACTGGCCCAGGTTACTGGTTTGGTAGCTCAGCTAAGGTAGAGAATTAATTTAAGAAATAATTCATTTACAATGTTAACAATTGAATTTATTTTGTATATACACTGCATTTTGTATAATAAAATTACTGTATGTTATTTAACCCGTGTATCCAGGATCTTCTAGGTAGAGGGCGCTACTGTCTACTTCCGTTATTATCTGTAAGTTAAAAAGTTAGTGCCGGTAAAACTACTTATAAATAAAATAAAGAACGTGTGTAGTTAATTGGATAATTACGGGAAAAGATTACTGTGCAATTTAACTAGATTTACAATATTTACTTCAGATCAGGTTGATAATATTACGGGAAGTTTGTTTGATTGCTGGTTGAGGTTAACGCTAACACGTGGATTGTGCTGACAGCCAGGTGAATATTTAATAAACTATGGGCTTAATTGCAAACGGTATTTCTACAGGTAATTAATTCTGAATACAAGGGTGGTTCAAGAAGTTAATACAATTCAATTAGACCAGGAAAATCGTATTGAACATACAAGGCTACGATTGACACTTGAATTCAGGTGATTGTTGTTTTAAAATATTATTCGTAGATTTAGCTCTTGGGAAACCATACGTTGCAGGTGAGTAAACCAACGACTTAGAACAAATATACGCTACGGCTCCCCGATACTCTATTTTTGTTTAACTCGAGGGCTTACTTTACGCTAGGTGGTTAAAACGATTACAAACGTACCGAGTTAACTGTAGTCTGTAACAGAATTTTACGAGGGTAAGTTGACAATCGTAAATAAGCAGTTGTAGCAAATCCTCGATACACAAGGCTTAGTTACGAAGTAATAACATTCTGCTGAACTTTCATTGTTTATTATTTTGAAATGAATATACACAACGTTTCGATTGCTGTGGTATCTGCAATCGTAATCAGGTGAATACTAACAAGCTTAGAAACTACTGGAGCTTATATACTAAAGACATGTTCGATGAAGCGTTCAAGCGTACAAAAACAATTTAGCGTAACAGATTAATTAACAAAATTACTTAGTCAAGTTTAAGTTGTTTAAGAAGTTCGATAAGTGGTTTCCATATGTTGCTTATCTCGACACTTGGCTGGCTGAAAATTTCTTTGTTGTTGTTGATGAATGCCGCTTCTTTAAATTTCCGTTTGTACCAATGTTCCTCTCTGTGTATGATTTTTGCTTCCGACCATTTCATTCGATGTTGGTTATCCCACGAATGTTGCGCGATGCCGGACTTAGAAGTCTCTCCTCTCTGTGTGTGCATCTGATGTTCTTTCAGTCTGATGTCAAGTGGTCTTCATTAAATTGTTACGGAGGGCAAGAGACAACCAAGTTATACCAGATGGCTTCCGGGTGAAATCTCCGATACCAGGAACAAGAGCCCTCAAGATACTGGAACGAGCAAGTTTTGCGCTTATCCGGGCACAAATCAACCACCATCGATGGAAGAAAACTTTATTACTCCAAGACGCCACACAAAGATTCGAGGAGATAAAAGAGTTCACGTTGGAAGAAGATTACACACCAATATTCCGCAAAATAGACGCTACTTGCGAGAAGGTACGACAACTACATCAAGAAACACACGAGTGGAAAATTAGATGTGCTCTAGAGAAGAAAAGAAAACAACACACCAACATCACTAAACACGAGGAAAAAGCTCTCACAAATTTACGGAAGAACAAATACAATTAAAATACTTCCAGCCGACAAAGGGGCCGCAACTGTCATCATGGATGCCACCACCTACGACCAAAAAATTGAAGACGTCTTAAATCAAGGGAATTACCGCAGACTGAAGAAAGATCCGACAGCAAGCTTGGAGAGGAAGATCTATCATGTCCTAAAACTCTACGAAAGACATCTAACACCAAGGATGAGAACGATGCTAACACCACACTACAGCAAACCGCCGCATCTATATGGACTACCGAAGATACATAAAAGCAACATGCCGCTTCGACCGATAACCAGCTATCGTAATGGACCCACTTACCAGCTATCCAGATTTCTACTATCAATTGTGCAACCACTACAGAAGAACAGCTCATCTTTTGTCAAAGACTCCAAACATTTCGTTGAGATTCTGAAAACAATACAGCTACAACCACGGGATCAATTAGTCAGCTTCGACGTAGAAAGTCTTTATACTAATGTGCCAATTGAAGAAGCATTGAAAATCATCCAAACGAAGCTCCGAGAAGATGAAAAACTTCAGGAAAGAACCACGCTGCCGGTAGAAAGAATAATGAAGCTCCTAGAATGTTGCCTCAAGAACTCGTACTTTCAGGAGAAAGACAGATTCTTCACTCAAGACGAAGGACTACCAATGGGTTCATCTCTATCACCAGTAGTCGCCAACATATACATGAACTGGTTTGAATCCCAGGCCATAGAAAAATCAAAATTCAAACCCAAAACATGGCTTAGATATGTTGACGATACCTTTATAATTTGGAACCACAGTAATCGGCAACTAGACCTTTTTCTACAACATCTGAACAACATCAAACTATCCATCAGATTCACTATAGAAAAGGAAAAGGAGAACTCACTTCTTTTTTTAGACGTTCAAGTAACAAAGAACAAGAAAATTATGGAAACGACTGTCTACAGGAAACCGACACACACCGGTCGATATCTCAACTTTGAATCCAACCATTCCATATCTACGAAGAGGGCAGTAGTAAAATCTCTAATCGACAGAGCGTACAGGTTGTGCAACACAGAGAAAGGGCTACGAGAAGAAATCAAAAACATTAGAAACGATCTAAAGCAGAATGGTTATCCAGAAAAGATTTTAGCAGAACTTTTACAGAAAAAGCAATTGAACACCATGGGACAACCTAAAACAGAAGAACTGCCCAATTCACTGCTGAGAATCCCATATGTCAAAGGTTTATCAGAATCAATAAAACGTATAGGGAAAAGCTACAACTTAAATACAGTGTTCAAATCATCGACCACCATTACGAGTATAATTTCCAACACAAAGCCACAAACAAGTCGAGATTCCCAAAACTGTATTTATCAAGTTCCATGTGAATGTGGCAAATCATACGTGGAGGAAACCAAAAGACCACTTGACATCAAACTAAAAGAACATCAGACGCACACACAGAGAGAAGAGACTTCTAAGTCCGGCATCGCGCAACATTCGTGGGATAACCAACATCGAATGAAATGGTCGGAAACAAAAATCATACACAAAGAAGAACATTGGTACAAACGGAAATTTAAAGAAGCGGCATTCATCAACAACAACAAAGAAATTTTCAGCCAGCCAAGTGTCGAGATAAGCAACATATGGAAACCACTTATCGAACCTCTTAAACAACTTAAACTTGACTAAGTAATTTTGTTAATTCATCTGTTACGGTAAATTGATTTTGTACGCTTGAACGCTTCATCGAACATGTCTTTAGTATATAAGCTCCAGTAGTTTCTAAGTTTGTTAGTATTCACCTGATGACGATTGCAGATACCAGAGCAATTGAAACGTTGTGTATATTCATTTCAAAATAATAAACAATGAAAGTTCAGCAGAATGTTATTACTTCGCATCAAGCAACATTGTTAAATACATTCAAACAAAGGCTTAGTTACTTTGTATACTTAATCTCCTACTGTTCTAGCACTGCTATGCTGCTGGTTTCGGTATAAAGCTAGACTTGAAGTTAATTAAACGGTGAACTTACTAACAGGTCAACAATCGTGAATAAAAATACAAGAAATCTGGTCAGTACGTGGATTTTATCGTAACACAAAGCAATCGAAGGAATGAGCCAGGTGAATCGCGTTTGGTCAGGTTAATCGGTGAAATTACTAAAGAATTAATCAAGGGACGGTGCGAGGTTCGGTGTTAACGGGATTATTAATTTTCAACAGGTTAGTTCGGTGTAACAGGTCTCTGGTAACAGGAATAATTAGTCGGTTTCAGGAGAGAAGGCCAAGACGTAGTGGTTTTTGTGGAAAAAATTGATTAGAGAATTAGCATGGTAAATAGCAAATGGTCGGGTTAATTATTAAAACGGACAGAGAATTATCAATGGACGGTGCGAGGTTTGTCGTTACTAGATTTCGGCAAGTTAATTCGGTTTACAGGTAAGTAGAGCACAGGTAAACAGGATTAAGGCTAAGTAAAATTTGTTTCAGCGGATCTCCTTTTATAGCGTGTTATCACGTACGAGGACACATGAGTGGGGTATGGCGCGCGTTTCGTCGGCGTGGAGGTGGCTCATCTGCACAGGGTCCTAAGTTCACGCGTAATTTGATTTAAATTCTGAATATTTATTAACACAATTATGCGGTGGACTTCCGATTCATTACAAGCTCAACTCACGGTAAATGTAGAATTACTTAAACCATTTTTTTTTTCTTTTTAAGACCAACACCAAATCTATTGCATTCTCCTTTTTTCAAACTGGCATGCTAGGTGTTATTACTAAAAATAACAAGTTTTGTTGAATTGTTGGTGGTCATAGTAAAATAAAAAACATAACCATATTTTTAAAACTAGATTTATTAATTTAAATTATTATTTGAGTATATTAAAATAGCTATGTATGAATCAAAGATGTTTAATTTTTCTTTTACTTAATGGAATAGAAAACGTCCAACTAAATCTAAACGAAAGTATAAAAAAAACTATTTTAGAGTACGTAGTAAGAAGGTGTAATAAATCCATAACACTAACACTGTTAGGTGTTTAGAAAAATTGTTGTTTTGAGTAGCGTGTTAAAAAACATTTTTTTTTAAAACTACTGATTGAAACGATAACTTCAAAAAGCAAACGAAAATGTAACAAAGAACATTCAAGTTATCGTTTTTTTTTCTTACCTTTTCAGAGTTTAGATTTTGGCTTGTTTCACAAGCGGATAACCTAGCTTTTGAGAAATTCTTAGTTAGACTTCGGTTGCTTGCTTGAGTTTTGCGATTTATCTCACGCCCTGATAAAGCCCTTTACGAAAGTAGGCAATACGTTGGCAACTTCGGTTACAACAACAATGACACGGTCCAAACCCGGAAGACATTCGTATCTTAGTATAGATTCCGGACGTGGAAACCTTTGCTATTACAAAAAAATGATTATCACATTTAACGCAAAATAAGTAAAGCTTAAAGTCGATTTAAAAAAGTTTTTATGCGTAGTAAACTAACTTACTTAAGTAACTACTTAAACATTAATGATATTAATTTTAAACTTATTCGACATTCAATTCAACGGTCATTAGTAAAGACTGGATTCACTTAAAATAAAGTTAGACAGCAAGCGAATAGTGAAACGGAGCCTCACGAAATTTCTAGTAAACCGTTTTAAGATAACCAAACTGACAATTTCAATCAGCTCAAGGCTATGATATTTTTGTCACAGCATGATTATGATTTAGAGATCGTCAACTGATGAAAAAACAAATATTTGTTAAAAAAACAATAGGATCCCAATGAATCTATCAAAAATTCAGTTAAAAAGCACGACGCAATCAACAACACGTACAGTGCAATTAGGTACCAAAATGTTCTCGTGCAATAAAGTAAACACAACATAAATAACCACTTATTATTTTTTAAAATCTTTAAACAAACGAATGGTTTTTAAAAATTATTTAAAAACAATGACAGAAAACATCAATAAACCAATACTGTTTATTTAGCAGTTGACATTAATAAGTGTCTTAATACAGTTTATGATTAATAAGAAACTTAGAACTAAAAACTAGTTAAAATTTAAAATATCAATATTTTGAAATACGTCAATGAACTTCCAAAACACAACGCAAAACAATAAACTAATTAAAAACAAAAATTATTAAAAATTCGAAAAATGTATTTATTTATAAATAGCTCAAATAGACTTTTTTGTACTTGTAGCGTGCAATTCTTATTTAAAAGGGTTTGTAATATTTTATAGTAAAGTATTTATTTTAAAATCATTTCTTATTAGAGAATTATAATGCATTGAACGTTGCCGTCTAATTTTAGGACAGTTCATATTTCAGCAGTAAATAAAAATATATATTAAAAAATTTTTTTAATGTTGCGGAAGCTGTTTCTAACCCATGCATATATAAAACCAAATCTGAAAAAAATTAGTTGTATTTACAAATCAAAACAACAATAACGTTATTTAACTCACCAACTAATTATATAAAACCTGACAAATCTATAAAATAAATGCTAAATAAGCAAAATCTAATCAAGACATACGTTTAATGATGTAAATAATTGTTGTTAATAACAAGATGTAACAAAGTCAAACAAAAACCTAATGTTTGCTAACTTTGTAATGTTGATTTAATTATTATTTTGTTGATTTTTTTTTATTCTACGTGTACTTTTGTTCATAGCTCATTATCCCAAAAGTCAACGGTTTTTGAGATATTTAGAGGTTTTTGAAAATTTTCACATTTGTAACATCAACTTTAAAAATTCATATCTTGTCAAATTATAAAGTTTAAGCTGCAATATTTGTATCACTATTTATTAAAATTAACATCTTTTAAACAACTTTTTGTAAAAATCTAACGCAGATACAGAGTCTTCAAAATATAATGCCAAATTTAACAATTTTTACATGCGTAAAACACAATTTTTTTCTAATAAAACGGCCTGTTCTTATTCGGATGGTTAAAAACACAATAAATTTTTACATCATGATGGTTCCCTGTGCCGATTTTTAACCGTTAATGAGTTATAAGGATTTGTTTAATAATAGAACAAATTTTAATTAAAATGCAGTATTCAGGTAGTACGCTAAGTAACACATATTATCAAATGATAGTGTCTATTGACAGATTAGTGATAATTGTCATATTTATTACTCAGCCTGGAATACTGCATTTCAGTTTAAATTTGTACTAATATCAAACAAATCCTTATAACTCATTAACGGGTTAAGATTGCTATAGGGAAGCATTATATCAATAGATGCAGAATTTTATTGTGCTTTTAAAAATCCTAATATGTATACGCCGTTTCATTTAAAAAAATACAAAACAATGGCAATCATGAAATTTTTGCAATTCTGATTAATTATTCACTGTAAATAAGCTATAACGGTGGTAAACGTTCTAAGTTGATTTTACACCCGCGTAATTTAAAATAGTTTTGAATAAAACTACAGGATAAAATTACAACGTATAGAACATTGGAAGTAAAGCAATATCAATGCAGTTGTGCAACCAAAGTGCATGATACAAACACTGATAATTAACCACTTTTCGAGTACATTGTGTTGAAACTACTAAAACCTTATGTTAAAAAAGGTGGGAATATTACAGCAAATAATTTTTTTCAAGCTTGAAATTGTGTCAAACTCTAGCAAAACTCAATACTACAATTAATTGTTAGGACCATGAACAAAAGCAGAAATAAATTTCGACCATTATAAAAATAACAAAAACACATGTTCGTTTTTGCCGAGAAAGGAGGAAAGAAAAAGCCAGTCACTGTGCTGTTTTATAACGACGCAAAACATGGAGTTGACATCGTTGATCAGATGACTAGAAAATATTCTGTTAAGTCTGGTTCAAGAAGATGGCGAATTCATGTTTTTTTTAATATATTGGATTTTGCAGCAATAAATGCGTTTCCTATATATATAAAGGTATAAAATATCCGATTGAAAATTTAAGCTTTTTTTGTTTAACATAATTGTCACTATAAGAATACAATTATTTTCTTTGCGCATGAGTCCTAGTAAGTTATCTAATTATTCTCAATTTTAAACGGCACGTTAAAATCCATGTCAATCTATAACAATTAAGAAGTCATTAATGATTAAAAAATTACAAGCAATAAATTTAAATATCACTTGAATTACAAAACTTATTGTATATTTTATTTTCCATCTCCGATGGAAAATACAACTAAAATTAAAAAAAGTGTATTCAAATTGTAATTATTAGCTTTACTTTTGTTCAGTGACAATTTAACTTTAACTACTTACTAATTCTATGTACTAGTGTAACCTACATAATAAAATCTGAGATAAACATAATATAATTTGCTAAAATGAAAAGATATAAGGTATAAAAGCAAAAAATAACATCACAATTTATTATTTTAATTAATTAGTATATCCTTTTCCAAACAGTAAAACATTGTGCTCGACTGTCGTACAGTCATGGACAGTAAAAATAGACATGTACAAGTAGAAATTGAAAGAAGTGGCCACAGTCTGAAAAATAAACCCACTTATGAGCGATTTCGTAATAGGTTTATTATTTAATATATGTGATTGAAAAACGCATAAAAAGTTATACAAAACAGTAATAATCCATTTTCAGCTTTGTGTACAATTCGATATATAAATATCCCTTACAAAAAAACATCTGCAATAATATGTAGGTATGGCTGGTTAATTTTGATGTTTAGTGGCTACTTAAAAAACAAAAAGTTTATGTACACAATAAAATAGTAAAAAAGGAATTATTATGATAGAACAAATATTTTTCGAATAAAAAACTAATATAATTTTCTGTTTCACGTTTCTTTTAAGAATATCTACTTTTAATAAAATAATGATTATAAAAAGTATCAAAAACTGAATCATACGAATATGAACAACTTTTTTCCGCCGTTACAGCTATTTACAGTTAAGAACAACTTCATTTATCAATGTTAATTAGTCAAACACTATACCTTTAATTTCTCAAAAGTAACATTGGAATGTAATTATTCCAAATACTTCGATGTTATTCAAAATGTATAAAATTAATTTTGTTTGAAAGACTAGTTGAATTCATTCGTTAAAATCTGGTTAACTTCTACATACTAAAATTAAAACTTCACTGTTTACTTTTGTCATTTAATTAAAAATTAAAGAAATGTATGGGAAATAAAGATTTATAAAATTAGAAAAGCATATTTAATAAACAAACTGCTTTGTTAAAGTTCAATATTTTGTTTGATTTTTTTATTTATTTTAATTTTATTTTATTTATTTAATTCCTATACATGGTACAAATCATTATTATGTGCCACATGAGCTTAGACTTGTGTGTGGCATAATACGGAACTATATCAAAAACATACCGAACGTACGAATGAATACATATGGTATTGGTAAATATTTTTACTTAACTTTTTAGTTTTAGTTGTTAATTATCTTATGTTTTTTTATAACGAGTGTGTAGGTTTATGGTAAAAATCTAACGGCAGCTCTGTTAACCAAAGCTTTACTTTACGTTTAAATATGTTTAATGATCTACACTGTTTTAAGTGTAATGGCATGATATTATATATATATTTCGAGCATAAATAACTTACATGTCTATGGAAGCTAATTTTAGTTCTTTTTGCAAAATTTTGTTTTGAATATGTCTTCTATTACGTGAATGCGTTAAAAAATTAAGTAGATTTTAATATTTAAATGAAAAAGTGGCTAAGTTTTGTAGGTATAGTTGTCGTATTGTATTAATTTCCATGTCTGAAACAAGTAACTGTGCAGGGTATGTCAGATCTTTATATGATATAATTTTTAAGATTAATTTTTGTAGAATTTCTAGAACACTTAGATAACATTTTGATACACCTTCCCAATCAATAATTTCATATTGAATGATCGCTTGAACCAAAGCAAAATACACCAATTTAATTGTTTGAAGCTTTAAAATGTTTTGAACAATTTAAATATAAGATAACTTTTCTTATTTTTTTACTACTTCATTTATATGTACTTTCCAGTTCAATTAATTGTCAATATAAATCCCTAGGTATTTGATGTTAACTGTGCTGTGGATTCTCAAATTGCAACTATTCTGATTACAGTTTACTTTATGTACGTTAGTTACAGGAATGAAATTTTGTTCTGTTTGTCGAAATGCGAAACACATAAATTGTGTTTTATCTGCGTTTAATGTTAATCCGTCAATGTCAAGTGTATGTTTTACTTTAGCTATGCCATCTTTTGTCTTTAGTTTAATTCCAGGTTTTTGTGTCAAATAAGAGTGCAGTTTAGTCATCAAAGGTATTATTGTACCAAGTATACTTATTTTTGATAATTGATTTATATAAATAAAAAACAACATTAGACCTAATACATTGCCTTGTGGTATTCTTATCTTAACATAAGATTTACTGCTAATACAGCTATTGACATTAACTACTTGCTTTCTGTTAGATAAACAGCACTTTATTAAATTATTTGTAGTACCCCTGATTCCAATAATCTCTAGTTTCTGGTATAGGATGTCATAAGTAAGAGTGTCAAAGGCTTTGGTAAGATCAAGAAACACTGCGACAATTTTACTATTAAAGTCCAAAGCATCATGTAGTCGTTTACTGTTTTTAAATTTCTCCGTTACATGTCGCGTTAATTTCATAGCACTCTCACTCCACCTACATTAAAATCGTCCTATTATTGTAAAGAAGCAGTCCAAACATTTTTGATAGGATTGAGGTTAGGCGATGGTAAAACTTCCACTACTAATTTTGCACTATATGTACTGTAAGGACCAACCGTGCAATTATCTTGCACAAAAGCAAGTATTCCTATTTCATCTTTAGGATACAAAGTACAAATAGTAGGTAACATCACGTCTTCTTAAATTGCAATAATGCCCTTGCGTTACATCTTAGAAGTATTATTATTGTATTGTTTTTCTTTGTATATATTTAAATTTTATTTAATGACTTGATTATATTTGTAAAACTAGTAATAATAATTTTATTATAATTAGTTGCGGCATGCTTGTTGAACCAGTGTACTGTTTCAGTTAATAACATTTCCTTGTAAGTTCTCTGTTTATAAGTGCTTTATTTAAAAAAAAAAAAATTAGCTGTTATGTAAGAATGTTATGTTGTTCACTTACTGTTAATAAACTCTAGTGGCCTGATAAAGTGCACACTTGAGGCACGAAACGTACCCATGACAAAAGATTAGAGTGGTTTTTATATTGGCTTTCCTAAGTATACTAAACCTCGTATTTATTATTTAACTACAAATTTGTAATTGTGCGTTTTTTTGTTTTTTTTTATGTAATAAATGTTAAATTATTAAAAACGGTAACAAAGCTATTAATCAATGTTTCCGAGTTAAACATGTTTTGTTTTCAGAATTTTGTAATTTTACACATTGAAAGTAAGGTCCTAATAACGTGTACACTGCATAACGTCTTCTTTTGGTTGACGAAGACTAGAGATCTGTTGTAACGTTGTTTTAATTTCATCTGGCGCCCTTTATTTAATTTTGACTTTTGATTTTTTTGCGATTTCCATGTTTAATTTAGCCCACAGCTTTCTCTATTTAGCACTGAATAAACCGTTTATGTTACTAATCCAAAACAATTCTTTTAATTACATCTTTTGTATGTAACACATCGCATCATGTTCCGGTGAGAACAACATTTTTATGGCGGGTTAACCATAATGTATTACTCTATCATGGAGTCGACGCATTATTGTTCTTCTACTACACGGTAATTGCATTTTTTTCTATTTTGACACGTTGATACAAAACTTTTGTTATCAGCCAGTTCTATGATGGCATTATATTTCACCAGTGATGCACCTGTTCGATTCTTAGCCAATTCTTCAGTATCATCACAGCGGTTCCAACGGTTTAAGGATTGTCTTTAAATTTATCTATTGTTTATTAAAAAAGTTTATTTCGTGAGTTATTAAATGTTCTAACACCTAATTAGATCTAATTATGTACTACCTAATTATAAATTTTATTCGTAAAAATAAAATTACTTACTGAAAGATCCAGTCTTTGAGTGATTCTGTTGAAAGACCAACCCGCTTTGAACAAAGCAACTATACGCTTTCTGGTTTATACAGAACAATTATTTGAATCTATTTACCTAGGCATTTTTAAAAAGAAACTAAACATTACCTTTCAAAAGATTTTAACCGGAAAAATTAATTTTGGCTTTACATTGACATATATTAAGTACAAGCATTCAGTAATAGTCGCCATATTTAGTAAAGTGCGGAATAGATTTGCAACCCTTGCAACTTATACAAAATTATTAAATTTTTGTTTTTATATATTCTTAAAAATTATGAAGAGAAAAAATTTGAAAACAAAAAATAATTTTGTTATAACTTTTTACAGGAAGCTATACACACATTTTACATGGGTTGCGTCACTGTTTAGAATAAAATAAACACACAGTAAATACAAAAAAAATGAAAATCTTTATTTTTGCGTAAAAGTTATTCTGGGTAAATTAAAATAATATGCTATAAAATGCTGTCACTTACAATGAAGCAAGTAATTTCAACTAACACGATCTGGCAACAATGCGTTGAAATAGTTGGGAATTGTGATTGTTATGACTGGACGATTACTTTCGTTGATAGTGTTATTGCCACAGCGTCTTTAGTAACAATTTAATTTGTGTGTTTTCATACTTTAAATTGATTTGTGGTAAGTTTTAGTAAACTATGGTATTTTATTAAAATTAATTTGATATATTCATTCAAAATTTGCATTTTTCCGAAATTTGACAGTTTACTATTTTGTTGTGTAAATAAATTTATTGTTTTTGTATGCGGTTACTATACATATATATCTAAATTAACTATTAATAGCTACGTTTAACGTAGATAGTTTTTGTAATTACTTTAATAAAAATGCTATTTATATATCTAATTGTAAATAAAACCGAAAATAGATTTTTACTGTTGTTATTTCATTTTTCTTTAATTAATTTCACAAATATCGTTGTTTTCTATAACTTTGCATCGGTAGATTAATGACATACGGATACAGTTATAAATGATACATAACTATTACGAAAATTATATATTAAACTATTATATACGTATATACGTATATTTATTCATTTGGAAGATTAAAATGTTTATTAGGCACCTTTACCTGTAAATGTCTATTTTCACAGAAAGTCTTTTGAGCGCATTATTGTCAAATATTCTAGTACAATCTTCATAAACTGTAATATCGTCCGCAAATGCATTAACGTCAGTATCCGGTTATTCGTTAAATCTTAAATAAAGACTTGCGTGCATTAGGTGGCAATGGAACACGCCACAAAGGTGTGAAATTTAATTTTTTAAGTAGAACTGTGTTCACTAGTCAGGAAACGATCACACCGCTACGCGCCGGTCTAAATGAAAATCTCTAGACAGAATAAGTTCGCTGTCAAATACGTGGTGTTGCCGAGAGTGGTGAAGAGTGCGCGCTAATTTTAGCCATAGAACGTAACACAAAGTAAAAAATAAAAGAAGAGAAAATGATAATCTTTGTTGGCAAATACAAATAATTGTAAGACTTTTTTGACAGGAATCATTCTGATTAAGAAGAAATAAGTATTTTATCTTGTTATATTGACATATTGACAAAAGTTAAAAACTTAGAAAAATAAAATAAAAAATTTCAGTGACCTTTTACAGATAATATGTGCTAGTTTTTGCTTTTTTTTAAGTTGGTTGATAAGAGTAACAATATTATTATCATTGTGAAATTGAAATATCGCACTGATATAAATAATTTAGATAGTACCCATGTCACAGATTAACATTGGTTTAATATGTTTTTTCTAGATTGGTGCATGATAGTATTGCAAAATAGAAACATCAAACCAATGCCAATAAATTCATATAGTATCCATGTTGGAGGTTGATATTGGTTCGGTCTCTTTAACAATATTGGATGAATGTTGTACTACTTATGTTGACCTAATGTGTTAAATTGAGACTAATATCAAAATTTGTAGGGGTGAGCAGATACATTAAAGGAAATATGTGAAATAACATGTTTAACAAGTGTTATTATTATTAACAATTTACCAAAGCACATAACAATTTGTACAATGTAAGTATTAATAGTAAAATTAATGATATTGATTTTATAAGTGAAAAAAAAAAAAAGTTGCTTAGAGGCAAACTTTATCTAATTATACATAATACTACATTATTTTAATTTATTTACATCTAAATCCTAAATAAAAAAGGTAGTGTGGTCACCAAACGACTTTCCTATAAGAAATTTCGATATATTTTTTTATTTTCAAATAGAAGAAAAACATCTAAGTCAAAAGAATATAGAGCATTCAGCAAACTTAGGTTTATAATTTTATTTGCTTAAAACAAATAATAGTAAAAATACTAACTATTACATATTAGACAATTTTTATTTAAAATTTTTTTCATCCTACCTACTTCAAGTACACGTTTTTATTGACTTCCTATAATTTTTTTGAAAATTTTTCTACTTGATTTTATTAAGATATAGCCAAAGTTTGGTAAATTGAGGTTATGTTGACATATTGACTAACACTTATATTTATGCGCTTCGATACTAAAGGGTGCTTCCCTTTCGTGGACAATTGTTACCAACAAGTTCCCAAGGAAAGAAAAACCTTGAGGCAGGCGGAATACCCAGAAATGGAGAAACGATTAATACAATTGGTTTCAAACCCAAAGATCCCGACTATTATTTCTTTTAACATTTTGGCTGCCATGGCACAGAAAATATATTCAGAAGTTTATGGCAACAAACATTTTGTCGCAAGTAGAGGATGGTTAGCAAAATTTAAATCCAGATTTGGTTTAAGAAGATTAAAAGTGTGTGGAGAAAAATTATCAAGTGATAAAACTGCCGTTCCACCTTTTATTTCCAAACTTTAAGAGAGAATATTAGAACTGAACGTAGATCCATCCCAAATTTACAATTGTGATGAATCAGGGCTGTTTTGGAAAATGCTACCGGATGAAACAGTAGTACACAGCCAAGAGAAAACAGCCCCTGGTAGAAAAGTTGCAAAAGAAAGATTAATTTTTTATTATGCATGAATAGGAATGAAACACATAAGATGAAGCCTTTAGTCATGGGCAAGTCAAGAAATCCAAGAACATTTAAAAATGTAGATTTGCCAATAGATTACAGATCATCAAGAAATGCTTGAATGACATCCGAAATCTTTCGCGATTGGCAAGAAAACTGTTTTGTTAAACAAGTAAAAAGCTTTCTTAAAAGCAAGAATTTGGAGCAGAAAGCATTACATTAATAGCTAGTGATGGTAACTTTACAGTTATGTTTCTACCCCAAACACAACTGCTCTTATTCGGCCTTTGGATCAAAATGTTATCCAGCTAACGAAATTAGGTTACCGTAAAAGTTTACTGACTCACATTTTGCCATCAGATGAAAATAACATTTCCAAATGCATAAAATATCTAACGGTAAAGGATGCTGTCTTTTAGCTTTTTCATGCATGGCAAACTATTGCACCACACAAAATATCCAAATCATGAACGAACATTCTTGGTTCCGAAGCTAATGATTTTAACGAATATGATGAAGAAGTCCATTTGCCCTTAACCATTTTAAAATCACAGATAAATTTTACAAGAAATGATTTGCATTTAATATCTTCTATGTTACTACAGACTGGAGAAGAGTTAACAGAAGCTGAAATATAGTCCTGGATTTGCGGAGATGCAAATTTACTCCCTTTGGAAGAAAGTATCCAAATTCAATCCGACGATGATGAAGAAGAACCATTTAGAAGAAAAATTACGAATGAAGAAGCAGTAAAAGCTTTAAACACTGCTTTAGAGTGGGCAAAAGAAAATGATGTTGCACCAGCAGAAATAATGATTCTGCAAAAACTTCAAGAAAGAGCTTTTTTTTTAAGAGTGAAAAATTATTTTAAACGAAAATTACTAGCTTTTTCTAAATTATATCACTTTCAGTTAAAAAATTCAAATAATTCTGTTTTTAATTTTTATAATAGATTTAATATTATATATTTATTTCTTTGATTTTTTATATCTACGATAATGATTCTATTTATCCGGATTTTTTCATAATCCGGATAGGTCGTGTTTTAATTAGTCCGGATTAATGAAGTGAATAAATTGTTAGGAAAAACTATCACTATAATAATAATTGGAATAATTTATATATGTACAAAATGATATTAAAAAAACTGTTAAAATGGCGGATACATTCACTTCCGATTTCTTTTTTTTGTCAAAAATAAATTCTTCTGATTTAGACCATGAAACGTAAAATTCTACAAAAAAGTTTTTTTCTAAAAAAACGGCGATAGCTATACTTTTCTTATAAGAAAGTAAAAATCAATTAAAAATTAATAAATTACATACTATAGTAAGTGTGAACGGTTAATAGATAAGTATCCTGTAAGAGGAAAAAACTGCATTGTTACTAAAATGTCTAATTTTGAGAAATAATATTTTACAACTACAACAAAAAAAATTTTAACTGTTCTATTATATGGCAAAACAAGACATTTAGAAACAATTTCATTTGAGTTTACACTAAGTTTATATGTGTTTAAATTTTTGACTAAGTGTTCAAATTTAAAGAGGAAATTGGGGAATTAAACAAATTTGTCGTAATCGAGGTTTCAAGTTCACATAGGAATCTCTAAGGCAAATTGTGGAAATTAGTTTGTTATGAATGACTTTTGCTGTTTGACCAGAATGTGAATTCATAGACACATTATTCACTGTACCTGTAGAAATCTGAATTTTTCTGTTTTTTATTTTTCTTTTCTAAACTTGTGTTATATCATTGAATATATAATTAAGGAAGAAAGATAATCACTGCTACAAATCGTGCGTATAACTTTCCCCACCTCCTTGTTTTGCGAAATTTGTAAAGTGCTGCTGTTGTCACAATACGACAAAAATGTGAATTACACTATCGTCTTTAATATTTATACATAAATGACTCATTCTTCTTACACAAGTACAAATTGTTCTTTATCTTAATTATAAAGGTTTTAGTTTACATTTTTACAACGTTGCGATTCTTCGCCTACCTTGAGTAGATGTAATACAGGGGTCTTCAACCCGCGGCCCGCAGGCCGCTTGCGGCCCGCCAATTTATTTTCTGCGGCCCGCCAACAGCAAATGTACGTTCTTTTGTCGCTTTATTATCCTAGCCGCTATCCTGTAATTAACTCGACTGTCGGCATCATGCATACCAAACTTTCTAAGAAATTCGTTCTTTTGTTTACAAATTAGGATTGCTTGCACGTGTAGACTGTTGTTGACTATGACATTGTTCAAAATAAAGTTGCCACTGTCGGCGCCATGAGAACGATAGTAACGCGGAGGTGGAAGCGGTTATAGCGGGCTGCGGGAGCGGGGTTGGCGGCGCGCGCGGCTGGAACGCGCTGCGTAGTTGGCTATTGAGTCAGTCAATATAACAGATTATAGTCAGTGCCGAGCGTTGAAGGGCATGTGTTGTGCGATGGCAGCAAGTACTAGTCGAAAACGCAAGGTTACAGATGAGCGTCGATTATTTCAAGAAAAATGGACGAACTTATATTTATTTGTTTGTGTTGGAGAAAAGCCGATTTGCCTCGTATGCAATGAATCGGTCGCTGTAACCAAGGAATATAATATCAAACGTCATTACGATTACGATTCCAAACATTCAAGTAAGTTTGCTCACCTTCAAGGACAACTTCGTATTGATAAGGTGGAGTCCCTGAAGAAACAACTTAAACGACAGCAGCATTCATTCCACAAACATAATGAAGACAGTGAGGCTGTAGTAAAAGTAAGCTATATTATTTCAGAAAAAATTGCACGTAAGTCAAAAAAAACCATTTACTGTCGGTGAATTCAATAAGCATGTTTGGAGGATGCAGCAGAAGTGTTATCTCCCTTACAGAAACCACTTTACTCCAAAATATGTTTGTCTGGCGTTACTGTAGCTCGGAGGATAGAAGACCTGGCAGGGGATATAGAAAGAATGTTGTCTGAACGTGCGTCACAATTCGTTTATTACTCCGTTGCGCTCGACGAGAGTACAGACTTAACTGATACCGCGCAGTTGGCTGTGTTTATTCGCGGCATTGACAGGAATTTTATTGTCACTGAAGAAATGGCTGCTTTAGTTCCAATGAAAGACAGCACAAAAGGTAGTGATTTGTATAAATCATTCAATGCTGTCGTTAATAAATATAAGCTAAATATGTCAAATTTGGCTGGGATTACTACGGACGGCGCTCCGGCTATGGTTGGAAAAAATGAAGGACTTGTTGCTTTAGTAAAGAAAAATAATCCTGATGTTTCTTTCGTACAGTACCATTGCATCATTCATCAAGAAAACTTGTGTGCAAAGTCTGTTAATATCAAAGATGTTATGAGTATTGTAGTAAAAACTGTGAACCGATTTTATGCAAAGTAAAGATAAAGCTGTGCCGCATTTCAGCGATAATGAATGGCTTGTCGGTTTGGGTTTTCTTACCGATATCACATCACAACTCAATGACTTGAATTAGAAATTACAAGGAAAAAATAATTTAGTTCACGAATTACTTGATTTTTTAAAAGCGTTTAAATTAAAACTCGAACTATGGATCAGCCAGTTCAAAAGAAAGATTACCACGCATTTTGCTCATCTGTTGTTATTTCAGATTTCGAATATGGACAAATATATTTCTGCACTTCAGGATCTGAAAACACAATTCCATTCACGATTCCTTGATTTTCGGAGAGACGAAAAGTACCTGAATTTATTTGCTCGTCCATTCAGCGTTTCGGTTGAAAAAGTTCCGGAAGAATTTCAGATGGAATTGATAGAGCTACAGTGCAATTCAACCTTAAAAAACAAATTTGATGTTGATTTGCTTGATTTCTATTCGAAATACGTCTTCATTACAGATTTCCCTAAAATCAGAGATCATGCATTGAAAACAATATCACTTTTTGGATCCACATATACATGTCAGCAGTTATTTTCACGCATGAAAAACGTGAAATCCAAAACGAGGACCAGAATCACCGATGTTCACCTTGAGAACAGTTTGAGGATTGCAACCAGCAATATTAAACCAGATATTGATAAACTGGTTAAAAATAAGCAGTGTCAGACATCTCATTGACCAATTGCATTGTGTCGATTTTTATTTGCCACTTTGTTGATGTTGGCTCAATAAATAAATGTTTTCTACTTATCTACTTGTTTAATCATCCTGATCGTTGCCAATAAAAAAATCCTTGTAAAAATACCTATGGTGCGGCCCGCTGTGCAGAAAAAGAAATTTTTGGCCCTTGATTTGTAAAACATTGAAGACCGCTGATGTAATATTTACGTTATTTTAAAAGAATAAATATATGTCAGAGAGGAATAATTAATAATCGAGCTTCTTTGAGCGTTTGTGTTGGATTAGACTTCATTGATATTTTATTTGAAATAAAAAATGTAAATATACAAATAAACATATAATACGAAAGCCTAACGAAACTCACAATCACAAATAACACAAATTACTAGCAATTAAATCATCAATAGAAAATTCAAGATAATAGAAAAATTCTGTGATAATTTACCTTCAAATATGCGCAATTGTACAAATGCACTTTACTATACGAAAGTCATCAATTGCAGAAAACGTCGTTCATTGAAAAACAAACAAAAATTCCTATTGGTAATAAATTAGGGTTTAGATTGTTTTCATGCTCTGCTGAAACTGAACTTAATATTTCGAGAAAAAAAAGTATACTAAATCTTAATATATTAAAAATTTTATTACAGCCTATATTAAGTCTCTCATTCAGCTTCACACCAAATTACGTAGTTTAGTAAAATAATTTAACTCGGTTCACGCTTAGATTTCATTCTTATTGGTAGTCATTGTTTTGTGTTTTGGTTTTTCTCGCAGTATTTACCTATTCACCATATAAGAACTAAGATATATGATCGAGTAAATACATTATTTACAATAAGTGTAGCTTGTCATAAGTCTGTATACTTTAATTGTTCAAACACAAAAAAAAACAAAAATTTTACGTTTTTTAAATTTCCTAGAGATTCTGAACGTTTGCAAAGATGGATAATTTGTAGCGGAAATGTGAAACTTTTAAGTGTACCAAAAGATCAAATGCGGAAAAAAATTTTGTGTGAAAAACACTTCACTAAAAATAGTTTGCTTCATAAAAGATTAGTGCATAATGCGATACCAGTGCCATATTTAGAAGCAAATTCTCACAATCTGCTACCTTCAACAAATGCTTCTTCTACTTCCAATATATATTCACCATCAATAATAACTTTGGCGAGACCATTGAAACGTAAATTAGTTGAAATCTCCTACCCTACCACTAAAAAACCAAACGTATCTCCTTCTAACCTCATTCTGACGAGAGTGGATTCACCAAAAACGTACATCAAATCAACCTTTCAAGGAATAAATCATGAGCGTACGCCATCACCTAAAATTTCATCGCCGATAAATTTAACACCATCTTAAGAGAACAGTCCATCAGGTTTTTTTGTCGCTAACTTATTAGAAATGTCATCTCCGTCTAAATCGGAAACTCCAAAAAAATTAAGAAAAAAATAGCTCATCATGAACTCATTACCCACAGAACACGCAGTGAAAATTATAGATTAAGAAAAAAACTAGCTGCGTTCTCTCCAAGTGTAGTAACGAACAATTTAGTTTCCTGCAGATCAAATTCTGTAAAAACTTTTGTTAAAAGTCAATGCTTCCAAAGTGGACCAAGTCAAAGAAAGATTTATCTCTTTCATTATATTACAAATCTCGCGCAAACTACAAGCATATGTTAAATAATCTAATTTTTTTTCTTCTTAGCGTGTCGACCATCAAGTCGTGGTTAAAAATATATAATATTTAACCAGGTGTAAAAAACATTTTGATTTTAAAGCTAAAGCAAAAAGTTAAAACGATGACCGAACGTGAACGATAGTGTGTGCTTCTTTTCGATGAAATGTCAATACATAAATCCCTCAATTATAATGTTAAAGAAGATTTAGTCGAAGGGTTCGAAGATTTTGGCGAGTTTGGACGGACGTCAAAAATAGGTACTCAAGCAATGGTATTTATGTATGTTACGAGGGTTACAGTATAAATGGAAAATGCCAATTGCTTACATAATTTCATCAGGATCTATCCAAGCTGAAATGTTAGAAAATTTGTTGCAATTATTTTTAACAAAAATGAAATCAATAGGTTTAAAAGTTCGTGCTGTTACCTGTGATCAAGGTTCTAACAACCGAATCCTGTTTCAAAAACTAGCCGTAACTTCAAAAACTCCTTTTTTTATGCTAAGCGATTATAAAATATATGCAATATTTGATTCACCTCATCTCATAAAAAGTTTACGCAATAGTTTAATGTGTACTGATATTCATTTTAAGAGTTTGTCGGGTGTGGATCTAACAGCTTCTTGAAATTCTCTGCAAACAGCCGTAGCAACAAAACAAATTTATAGTTCAACTGCTATTCGAACAGCCACATTAATTGAATATGCCAATGAACTGTTTGATCACTTAAATAGTCTTGTAGTTAACGATGTTAATGTGAATAGATGTGCGTTATCTGTTAGGCGACAGCGGGTGGAAGATAAACTGAAACAGTCAATGCAGTGGATTAAATCGTTAAAAGTATATAATAGAAGTGGCGTGGAACGGAAAAATATTTATTGTTTTAAAGGATTACAACAAACTGTTGAAGGTACGCTTCAATTATGGTACGATTTGAAATGTGAAGGTATCGATTTCTTGCTTACTGACAGACTGCAACAAGATTCATTAGATAATTTATTTTCTGTCATTCGTAACAGAGGGGGATATAACGCCAATCCATCTTCAAAAGCATTTCACATATCATTGCAACATAACATGCAAATGCGCTTACAAATTCCAGTAGAATCTTCAAATTGCGAAATTGATGAGACTGATGATTTAAAGTTTGACGAAGAATTAGAGACTACAGTACTCAATGATTCAAGTTATTCCCGAAGTGATAACGTTTCTGAAGAATTATTAGTTCATCAAGAACCGGATGATTTGACTGAAAATGTGTTAAAACATGACTCTTCGTCCATATCAGTTCCAAAACCGATTGGAGTTTTGCAACACTGCTCAATTGTGTATTTTACCGGATATTTAGTGTTTAAGTGCTGTCAGAAATTTAAGTGTGAAAAATGTGATACTGATTTGTGTAAAAATAAGGAAGAATTGATAGATTCGAGTGAACTTTTATTGTTACATAAAGATTATGGACAATCAGCAAGGATTTTATTTTTACATAGACCAACCGATGGTATTGTCAAAATTGTTTCCACAATAGTATCACTGTTTAGTGATAATTATGACGATTTAAAACATAAACGACTTGTAAAAAACCGTTTTCAAGAAATTTGTCTACAGACTATAAAAGAAGAACATCGTGAGTGGATATCACACAATGATGTATGCCGCTTACATAAACTGTTTATTGTTGACTTGTTTTTAAAAACTAAATTGTTTAAAACATTACAGTGGGAAACGGGTGTTTTACAAAGCGTAAAACATTCAAGTATTAAAAAAACCAGTGCAAAACAAAAACTAAACATTTTAGCAAATGCTTAAAACTACTTTTATTGTTAATTATACAGTGTAAATTTGTTATCTGTCTTCGGATTATTTAAAGACACGGTAGATACTACTACATAGCATTAGATGTTATTATCTATTGATATTAGAATTATATATTCAATGATATTAGTAATTAATTCAATAGATACTTACAATGATTGTAATAAAAAAGTTATTTAACGTTTGCAAAATACAAAATTTATTTTCTATTTTCCTGAACTCACTGTTTATTCTAAATCCTAACTCGTTTGATTATTTACTTATAATAGCCGTCGTAATAAATGACAACGCTGCATTAATTGAACAAAAAGAACCAAATGAGATACATTTTATAATGATTTTAATTATATCATTGTTATATACATTAAACCATTGTGAAACACCTAAACTGTACTTGCACTTGTGTATTAGGTTGGTTTCCCTGCTACGTATAATATTTTGTCTCCACTACAGATGACCAATTGCAGCGCTTCAAAGCGGCGGGGACAATTACAAAACACGAAAACTCGCGTTTACTTGACCTTCTTCCTTATGTTATATATTCAATGGTTATATTTTGTAAACACACCCCTCGACATACAATTCTCCTTGCAAAATAAAAACATAAAAAATGATTGAATTTATTAAAAGGTATAAATCTTTCATTACAACAGGACTACTGTACAACAAAATGCTCCGAATTTGGAAATTTGTTTACATGTCTATCTTGGAAAATGATCATGGTTTTTGATTGATTTCAATCGGAAACAAAGAAGCAATCTGACTCATGCGGCGAGTAGCTTCTGTTATAAACCTTAAAGCAATACTACATTTCCATGTAAGTTTAAACCAGTATTGAATAAGTCTTCACACAACACCTATACATGACATGTGCATATAGTCAAGAATAAATGCTCCTGTGGCGTTTTTTATAAATCTGAGATCGAAATCCATAATCGGTTCGAGATTCGATGGAGGTCGCTGAGTAAAGCATTCTATTTTCACTTCTCTGTCCTTTTACGTTACACTTTTCAGACCCCATAACAAACTGTACACTGAAAATGTTCACTGCGACGTGTGACGAAAACTCAGCTTGTGCACATAACATTAAGAAATTTTTAACTTTGAACAATCTGTGCATTCAATAACGGCACAATTAGAAAAAACAAGTTCATGCTGCACATAATAAATTTGCAGCGTGTAACAATAAGACAATTTAAACTTAAAAATTACAAGTTAATTGTCGATTTTCACGTTTATTAAAACATTATTGTGAATACTATGAATAAAAAATCATGTATTAATAAAAAATTGTTCATTAATAGAGGTTATTAATGAACGATGGCTTTTACATTATTATCAATTGACAAAAAATACTTAAATTTTATTATTTTAGTTTAGTATCCGTTTTAGTATGTTGATAAGTTAGTAAAGTAGAGTACCAAGTTTAAATTATAAACTATTGTCGCTTTAGAAAACTAGCTAGATTTATACAATTTTTTTTAATTTGCAGTTTTATAAATCATTATGAAAAAGCAGGTATGTTACTTTTTTGTCAATTGCTAATACAAGCGAGTGGCACTTCTACTTTTTACACGTCTCGATTACTAATACGCCGAAAGTAAAGCTTCTGCATGTTTATTCAAAAACGTCTAGTTTCTGAAGTTAGGGGACTAATGAAAAAGTCAATTTCTTAAAGCTGCAGATGAGATTACAAATTAGTGACTTTAAATAAATAAAAAAATGTTCTTTAGCTATATTTATTGTACGTATTACATATATTTCTACTTACAGTGTAATTAATTATAAATAAGTAAGGTATTTGTATTTGTATTTAAAGTTTTTCGATTAAATACGGTATTATGTTTTTCTTTATTAAACAATATCGGATTTGTTTTGTAATATGGTTTTTAGCGTGTAATAGCGGGTAAACGTTTACCAGTATTTAACATACAAATTGTGTAAACGATGTTGTGGTATTAGTAACTTTAATAACAATTTTAAGGGAGTTCCTGAAATAAATTAGATTGCGGAAAACGGTAGCAAAACACTTACACAACCAACCGCAGCAACCTGGGAATGTCATTAATTTAAAGGTCTATATACGCAGCAGTAATTTTTAAAACAATATTTAAAATTATTATCAACATTGATTAATTACTTTATTATAATAATTAGAATTTTGTTTTTAACAAGCCACAACTATGAGAATTATTTAGCGGACCACTAATGAAGTTATGTCTTTTATAATGCCTTTAAAACGTTAAAGGGTACAAAATAATTAGAATGGATTATATTTACAAGTTTTCATAAGGTATTTTATGTACAAATATTTTTATTAATAATTAGAATTTGCGGTTTGGATTAAGTACATTAATTACTAGTTAAGATAATAAATTAGGAAACTTATGTAAGCATAGATGTAGAATCTACGTACAATTAAGTTTATGTTTATTTTACGTTAGTTTACTGTAACAAATGTACATCTTTTAGGGTTTGTTTAATTAGTATAATTAATTACAACTTTAACTAAGAAATTGTAAATAAATACTGTTTCTTTAATTGAAATTTACAATCATATTCTAATAATTAATGTTGAACTATTCAAAAATAATCAGTTTTAGGTTTACTGGTTTATACGAGTTTGAGGTAATAATTGTGTATACAAAAGCTCAATAATTTTTTTGTTAATGTTATTTCTATAAACCGTTTTTTTCAGAATGCACCTGTTGTTTATTACTTATTTTATAGTAAATAAATTTTAGATACCCAACTTATATTTAAAAAAAAAGAGTAAATTAAAATTATACTATCATAATATTATCATATTATATTAACGTTATTAACAATTGTGTAAAGAATGCGATAGATAATTCTAACGGAATTTTAAATTAAAAATGAACAATCATAATTAAATAATTTATTACTTTATACTGTTAAATTGTATTGATTTCAATCCAATTTTTACGTTAAACATCGATATAAACCTCATGCCAACTGACATTTTATAACACACCAGATGATTTACGTAGACCTACAATTAGGAGTAGTTGAAATTATAATTACAATTTGGTTTAGTTTGTGCGTACCCAAATTACTTTCTTCATAGAAAACATTTTCAATATAAGATTATTTCTGGTTACACAAAAAGTGAACATTAACATTCTTGTGTTAAATATAATAATATAAGTTTTATGTATCTTTGAATTCAAATAGTCAATCTAGGTCAACTTTATGTAACTGTAACTTAAATATAAAATAAAAAGCTTTAAACTTTTAATGAATGTAAAAATATCTTAATTGTGTATTAAGTCCGTTTGACACGATCAGCATAAAACTAACAATAACCTCAATAAAATAATTATTAGTTTTTAAATTGCTCTCTGCGCATGCACTTGTAGTACATGTAGTACAAAAATGATATATGGTAGCATACAAACACATTTCTTGTATAAAATATTTTATAAAATATATACTAACATCAAGTTTGCATGAACCAAAACTATTTGCAGTTTGGTAGTTTTGCTACATTTTTTGGTGACTGCATGATGGGAAAGAAAAAATGAATTATTAATTGAATGTGATTCCTCAATATGATTTTGACTCTTATAATCGTTAATACAATTAGTATACATAATTTTTAAATTTGAATCATTTTTGAGTTTTTGTTCGAGACGAATAGATCTTGATTTGGGAATTTGATATGAATTTTATATATCCAAGATGTTTAATTTCATCGAGTGGTTGTTTCTTTAAAATAAAATTTAAAAAACTTCTATTCGAGAGTAAGAATGCTTCGATTATGCTCAAATTTATCGACCTTTAAAAATGTGTAATCTTGACTGATTAAAATTAGCATCAGCTAATTTAATATTTTGGAGTATTTTAAAGTAATTTAAATTATATGAACGTTAGGAAGAGCGTTATTTATCAAATGGTAGGTAAAACAAAACAATTTATCTTTTTATAAAATTCTTATCTTAACGGTATTGTTATTTTCGTTTGTTGTTTCAAATTGGAAGCACCTCAATTGATTGCAAACACGATTGGTTATTATTATAATAAACATTGTTTGTAAGGGTCCGTGACTATCTCTATCAATTATTAACACTGTTAGTAATATTATTTGCAATGTAGATTAGCTGATCATACTTGACCTATAGAAGAGATTGGGATACTTCAGGCAGTACGAGACAAAACAAGAAAAATGTTCATGGTGAAGTCGTAACAAAGTATTACAATCATCAATATAAACATGTATTGATAACGAACAATAAAAATGACTTACAGCCAACGCGTCGAAAATCACACAGTTTTAAATACCGGATTTTACGACTAAACCTAAAAGCACAGTCTAAAAGTAATAGTAATTTACAATATAAGTGCATAATCAGGTGGTTTACTGCGTGAGGACATTTAAAGCCCGTCCGCAAAGTAGGAAGGTTGTAATATACGTGGCCGAACGTATGTATAGTAAAACGGATTAAGCACGAAAATTGTACGATATTTTTCACATTGAGAAAAAAAGTAAAAATAAGATAAAGTTTTATTTTATCTGACGTTCTATATTTTTATTTATTTATCAAGAAGGTTGTGTTAATTCAACTCAATTCAAATTAGTTTTTATAGAGGACGCTATAAGTTAAACGTCAATTGTATTTGAAAAAGTGTAAGTTTTTTATTTTTGTAAATTACATTTTGAACATAATTTTTCCAAAAAAATGAGTCATAGAAAAAATAAAATAGATTTCATTTTTTCCAAACTTCATTCAGAAGCAGCAAGTGTTTGCGATAAATTATCGCCTTTCAAAAGTAAAAAAAGATATGAAGATGCATATAATGAGTTTATCAATTGGTGTATTACCAAAAAAAGTAAAAAACTACTCAAAAAATGTTTTACTAGCTTATTTTAAGTAAATGCCATCGAAAAAGTTTGCATACTGCACCTACTCAAAATTAAAAAGTTGTCGTAATATAAAAAATAATATCGACATATCAAAATATGCATTACTTTCAAATTATTTAAAACATGAAACAGAGCATCACAAAACTATAAAACCTCGTTTATTAAGCAAGGAACATATTTCTACTTTTCTTAATAATGCACCGGATGAAAATCACTTGCATATAAAGGTAATATTTATATAACTGTATGCAACACATTCAAATACTTATAATAAAATTATATTATCAGGTGGCATTAATTATGAGACTTTCTGACTCCTTAGTGCGGTTCATATTCAAGATCACATTGTACATGTTAACTTTGTAAATACTAAAACAAGCATCTACAGAAATTTTGTAATAACTGATGTCTCATGGATAAACCTTATAAGAGAATTTGTGATGCTGCGACCACAACATACAATTCGCAATCGTTTCTTCATGACATACAGAGCTGGAAAATGTGTTAATTTGGAGCATTTCCGTCGACAATAGCAGAGTATTTTTGACTTGACGATGCTAAATGCTACACGGAACACTGCTTCCGACAATCTTCTGCCACTTTGCTTGCAAACAAACGAGCAGATTTTCTAGGTGTAAAGCCTCTTGGTGGTTGGCAAAGTTCTGTAGTAGCCGAAGGATATGTTGAGGACAGTCTACTTAATAAAATCGAAGTTAAGTTAACAACAAATGAAAACACCATACCGCAAAATATGTCTAGTTTTTCAAGGCAGATGAAATCAGATGTACAAATAGCATCAGTATCAATCGGCGTAAATACTGTTTCTTTAATATATATAACAGGTAGCGGAAACACAAATGTAAACGTGACATTTAATAACTTCTCACAATAACAATAACACTAATTATCATAAAATAAAATTATATAATTAACACGTGATTTATAGGTCGCACTACATACCGCCTGCATTTTTTGCTTTGCTTCGACCGAACATACAACGCGCTCAACAAGAATTATTTTATAAAAATTGCACCTACACTTACGATTAACGATCTACGATTAATTAAAAGAAACCAATACCAATTGAATAAACCTATACTGCTACACTAAGTACACTAGCAAATAAAGAAGTATAAGAATATTAATAAATATAACTACACTAACGATAAATAAAATAAAAACAGAGTAGATATACACAGACAAACAACGGATGAAACAAAGCGAAGTAAAGCACTAGAATAAAGTTAAGTTAAATTTCCGCAACCTAAACTGCTCAAAAATATCTGTAGTTGACATACGTTAATTAGGCGCATTTCATTGGCTCCAATTTTAATTTAAATTTCTTTAATTTTCTGCATAAATGTTCTCTCTTAAAGTTAATGTAAGTTTACTGTAAGTTTAGTGTAAATGTTAGTCGAATTTGAACATACGCCTTAGGATTTTGCAACAATATTTGGAAAATAAAGACTATTATTATTAAAAGTATTCTGTATAGTAAAATGCACTAGTGCATTCAACCATGTTTGCATCTCGACTTTGGTAAAGCGTGCATTTACATTTCAGATATGAGTGCGTAGAATTGCTATTACATACCCGAAATGAGAAAAGAAACATACGGATCTTTTGACCAAAATGCGCGTTATTATTATAAAATTAAAGTTATTCGGTGAATAATAGGTTACGATAACCAACATTAAGATGAGCTGTAAATATAAATTAATTATAACCGCGCTCAAAAAAGTAAGTCTAACCTTTATATCTAAAACCTTCATAAATCACTTATAAATTTATAGCATGGTGACAACAAAACTTATCGTCTTAGGAACTGTATTAACTAACCTACTAGGTGGGATATGATAGTACCTGGATGTTGTGGTTTTGGCTCAACTTGAGCATGGTATACTATTGACAACTTGGATGCAATAGCAAGTGGCAACCTGTGTTAACGATAGCACAAGTAAAGTATGATTAAGTAACAACCACGAACAAGGGAGAAAAAACTACAATAACCTATTAACCATAAACACAAGACTCAGGACAACACTTTGACAACAATTACCTTTAGATGGTGTGCAGACTCTAGGGAAAAGGTGGATAAAATTATGCCAAATGTCTAAAATGCAAAATATATCACATAAAATTTTCGATTTAAAATCGTTACATTTTTCCTCCTTAACAGAAAAAATTAGAAAACCACTATGCGTGGAACTTACTCGAACAATCCTCTTCTTTGAACTAAAGCAGTTTACCGTAGCAATCTCCAAAACTTGGCACGGTTCTACCTAAGTTAAGAAAGAAGGGTGTACATCTGGTCAATTCATGCACAGATGTACGAATTGCATGTTATGTTATCGTTCACATACAAGCGGATTGCAGTGCCTAAAATTCAGTTTACACGTTCAACAAAATTCACTTGTAGGTGATACGAAGCGTTATACCAGATTTTCTGTACATTATATTGATTCATTTGTTTTTTAAAGCAAACACTGATGAATTGAGGCCAATGTTGACCATCGCAATTTGTGGTACGCCAAATAGAAGAAAGACGTCATTTTCTAAAAAATTATCAACTGCGCGACTAGTTGCTTAACTACCAGTCGAACTAATACAATTTAGTGACCCAATCGCTAAGAACAATTAACATTATGTCTCCACGCAATGAACAAGGAAAAAGACCCACTAATTTAAATAGCAAGCATTAAAATTTAAACCTAACTTTCTTGAGATTACCCATTAAACCAGCAGGACGATGTACTAGCTAAACAAACTTGGCACCTACTGACATAACGGGATACTTCACTACGCATCTTAAGCTAGTAATATAATTCGCTGAAATCACGTTTTAAAAGTACCAAGATGAACTGACGTAGGTTTGTCATGGTAAGTTTGTGAATGCTCAAGACGTCTAGAACCAGGAACAACCGGTTTCCATTTAACTAAATTTGAGTTGACATCGTGACGATTAGGTATTACCCAGTAAACACAAAATTGATAATGTTTAGTAACAGTTTCAAAACAAAAAAATTATGATTCACTCTTGTTTCAACATATATAACATAAAATAAACCTAACTGCAATAAAATAGCTATAAGTCCATCGCTGTTTCATTTATTTGAATCAGTATAGTTTCGGTATTTTAAATTCAAATCTGTTGCAAACTAAATGTTGCATTCGGTTTACGTTTTAAAAGCTTCGCTCTTGAACTGATACTAAATGATCGATACATGTATGATTTTTTTGTTTCAATAATGAACTAAAACAATTCTTTCAATAATATAATAATACATTTTCGAATGCACGTTTCAAATTTTATTGCACAATAAATATTTTTAAATACAATATCACATTGAGTTTTTTACATATTGCAACTTTCCTGGATGTAGTCTTTCACGGAAGCCTCGAAAACTGCATCAGTTACTGTTGGGTAGCAATTTTTAACCGCATCTGTAACATAGAAATAAATATTTCATTTATATACATACATAATCATAGAGTTACACAAAATTAATTACATTTTTTTAATCAAAAACAACACAAACTTAATATAAATATCACTTTAGCAATCATTAGAAAGTTATAAAAACACTGTGAATACCTTTAGTTGTACATAATCGTATAGAAAACTTGAAGAATTGAACTGTAATTATAAATCCTAAAGTATCATTAGATTTACGCAATAATCTACCTTAACGCAACCATGTGTGTTAATTTACATTTTTTTATACAAATTAAAACATGATACATAAAGAACAGAAATGATAATAATATCGATTACATTTATGGATTATAATAAAATGTTTCGACTTACCGTTTATTGTTCCATTTCGTAATTGTACACACAGCATCACTTATCAAACTGCAACCGAACAAGTGAAAAGATATCAATTTACAGCGCAAGCGTTGACGACAGTAATCAAAAGTATAGCAACGACTAATGCTGACTAATCACAATGTATTCGTTTTTCCTAGAACGATTCCACTGTTTTGAAAATAATTCAATCTTATTTAATCGATCTTTAAACAATTCTAGTTATTCAAAAAATATTCGGTTTTAATAAATCAGTTTTTAGACGGTTGCTGATTATGGGATAAAAATTGCAAGTACTGAAACGGTTTAAAACTGATTGTGAAAAATCGGAACTCTTTCAATTTATTCACTGTCAGTTATATGTAAATGATATAAAAATGGAACTAACACGAAACAACGTAATGAAACAATTGTTTTAATTTTGTGAAAGTTTCAATCCGTGTTTACTGGGTAGTTGGAAAAGAGTAACATCTTTGATTCTACAATCGGGATAAGAATTTAAATCGGCAATATATTTAATAATAAATAAGTGCTGTGAAAGTTTTGCATTCCACCGCGCTAAATGACGAGAAGATTTATTAACCACAATAAGGTGTAGCGATACGTAAAAACTGTAAAATGGGTTCACTTGATATAATGTCTAAATTTTTCTATACCGAATAAAACTGCGGGAAGTTTGGCAAGTGTGCTAAAACCATAACAGGTGACATGTTCATTACCAGCTTCCCCTCGGTTCAAAATCGCACCCAAACCAACGTCAGAAGCATTGCAATGAATTACAAAAGAAGCTTAAAATCAAGACTATCCAAAACTAGAGTCAACGACAATAACGACTTAAAATGTTCAAAAGATGTTTCAGCTTCGGAATCCCATTTAATAGATTATCTTTTTTTACCTTTAATCAACGCTATTATAGAAACAGAAACTGTAAAGAAATCCTGCACAAAACGCCGGTACCATGAGCACATTCCTAAAAATCCTTTAATTTCGGTGTTGGTTTTAAGCTTAGAAAAACTAAAAGTAGCCTCTACTTTAGAAGAATCAGTATGCAATTCATGTTTATCAACAATAAAACCTAAGTACGACAAACTCGACCTACAAAACTTTCACTTGTCAAAATGAATGGTTAAATTAGCATCAAATATTTTTTACGGACTTTCTCGAAGAGTTGAATATATCCTTCAAACGTGCTAGAAGCTATGACAATATCGTCAAAGTAAACAATTCACATCCTAATAGAGGACCAAATAAATTATTCATCAGTCTTTGTTGTGTGGTCGGGGCATTAGCTTTAGTGATTGAGATTCTTTAAAGATTGCATGACAAAGCAGGAAAAGTTTTTAGAGTGAGGTCGTAAAAAAGAATCACAAATAATTACCAATGATTTAAACATGTATTGAATAATAAAGTCGACTTACTTGTAGATATAATGTAATTTTAGCGGCACTAAACCAGACCTAATGTGCGCGTGGAGTCACAGCCAGTACTTCGTAAACACGCAGTTGTAAATAACAAGCTTTGCGACTTAACCTAAAATCACAATCTAAAAGTCTAAAGAAACTTACGAGTCTTTTGGCCATAGTGCGCGTAATTATTATAAAATTGAAATTACTTGGTGAATAATAAATTACAGTCACATTGAGGTGAGCTATAAATATAAACTAATGATAACCCCGTTCTAAACGGTGAGTCCAACCTTTACATTTAATATCTTCATAAATCACTTATAAAATTACAGTATGGTGACAACACGACTTATCGTATATATCTTAAATCTCATAAGGATTCGTGCGGTAACATTCGACGTAGAAGCTCGTATTTACATTTAAGAAAACGTAAAAGAGAAATACAAGTGTAGAAGTTAGAGAAGATAGTTAGTGAAGGTACTGGTGTTAGTAGTGGTAGTAAGAGGGAAGCAGGAGAGAAAAAGGGTGGGTAAAGGAGGAAGGGAGTAAAATAATAAATAAATTAAGTGAAGAATAGAAACCGTGGTGGAAAATTATAAAACTGTGTCGAACAAGTGAGATTAAGGTGAATAAGCAGGGTAATCGAAAAGGTCAGCGATAAAAGATAACCTCCTACATTAATAGAAATTATTACATTTAAAGCGAAACTAAAGCGAAAGAGCTACAAGGGTGACGTTTTAAAACACGGAAAATAAAAAAAAGGTAAGGAGGAATGAAAAAAGAAATGGGAGAAAGAGGAAAGAATTGGGAGAAAGAAAAAGAGAAACTGGTGGAGAGAATAGAAAAACCGGAGAAAAAAGCGGAAGACGAGGAAAGATGGAAAAGGAAGAATAATATTGTGATAAAGGGGTGGAGAAGTGAAGAACCACAAAAAGATTTAGCAGTGATGATGGAAGAAAAATTAAATCTAAAATTAAAAGTGAAAAAAGTGACAGTAATAAACAAAGAGAAGAAAAATGAGATAGTGGTGGCGGAAATCGGAGGATGGGAGGAAAAACGGAAGGTAATGGCGTAGAAAAAGAAATTAAAGAATACAAGAATATATATAAATTACGATTTGACATGGGAGGAAAGAAAAGTGCAAAGAGAAATAATGAACATAGCGGTGGAAAAAAGAGCGGAAGGAAAAAGAGTATGGGTAGGATACAGAAAAATGGAGATAGATGGAGACAGATACATATGGAACGACAAAGATAGGAGACTGAGCAGAGAAAGGGGAGAGAAAATGGGGAACCAAAAGGCAAAAAACTAAAGGGCAAAGGGGGAGGCGATAAAAGAAAGAAAGTTGACGAAATGGCAAAGAAAAAGAATAAATGGAAAAGAAAAAGAAGGAGGAAAAAAAGAAAGGAAGGAAGAAGCACAGGGGGAGGTGAGTGAGCTGAGAGTATTGTTTTGGAACGTAGCGGGAATAAAAAACAAGGAACAAGATTTCTAGAAGTACATCAAGGAACACGATGTAGTGGGATTACAGGAGACATGGATGGAAGAAAAAGAATGAGAGTGGTGGGAAAAAGAGTTGCCGGAGGAATTTGAGCGGGTGGTGCAACATGCAGAAAGAGAGAAGAAAAAAGGGAAAAAAGGGGGGTATAATAACGGGAATAAGAAAAAAATGGTTGAGCCAAGAAAAGAAAGAGAAAGTGCAACAGAGAAGAGAAGTTGTAGAAAGGAACATACAGTGGGGAAAAACAAAAATAAAGGTAATGACGGTTTATAGCAGTAGAATGAAAGAGACAAGGAAAAACATAGAAGAGATGGTAGAAGAGAGGGAAGAGGGATTGATAATAGTAGGAGGGGACTTCAACGCAAGATAGGGAAAGAGGGCGGAATACAAGAAAGAAAAGGGACGAGAAAGAGACAAACAAAGGACCAGGTGATAAATAAAGAGGGAGAAGAACTGCTGAAATTGTGCAACGAAAAAGGGTGGGAAATAATGAATAGGAACAGAGAAGAAGATGGAAAGAGGGAATTTACGTACATAGGAGGAAGGGGAGAATCAATAATAGATTTTGTAATGACAAATGAAGAGGCTGCAGAAAAGGTAAAGACATTTAAAATGGGAGAAACGGTAGAGTCAGACCATCAACCACTAAAATTGACAATGGAAGGAAGAGAAAGAGAAGAGAGAGAGAGAGGAAGAGGAGAAGTACATAACTAAAAAAAAGTGGACAGAAGAGGGTATAAAAGACATAAAGAGAGAATAGGGAAAAAGGTATAGATAGGGAAGGAATTACAAGAAAGTGTAAAGGAAATGAGAGAGATGATGGAGAAAGCTACAGAGAGAGTCAAATTTAGAAAGTGGAAGGGGGAGAAAACAGGATAGAAAAAATGGTGAGATAGGGAATGCAAGGAAGCAAAGAAAAATGCAAAAAGAGCATTGAGACAGTTGAAAAAAGAAAGGATAGAAAAAGAAGAATGCAAAGAAGCAGTAAAAATATACAAAAAAACATGCGACAGAAAAAAGGAATAAAACAAAAAGAAACAAGAGGAGCAGATCAAAGGAATAAAAACGGAAGAAGATGTATGGAAGTACTTAAAAAAAAAGATGAAAAAAAACATAACGACAAAAGAAATACGAATTAAAGAATGGGAGAAATATATTAGGAACCTGTTGGAAGGGGAAGAAAAAAAACAGAAAAAAGAAAAAAGAGAAGACGCTGTAGTAAGACAGGAGGAAGGAGATAGGAATAGAATAAATGAAGAAGAAGTAATAGGGATACAAGGAGAAGAGTGGGTATACGGGGGAGAAAGTGTAGCGAAAAAGATGACGGAAATACTAAACAAAATATGGAAAGGGGAAGGTTTTCCAGAGAGATGGAGAGAGGGAATAATATGCCCAATCCATAAAAAAGGCGAAAAAAATAAAGTCAAGAATTATAGAGAGGTAACATTATTGAGCACTGCATACAAATTATATGCGACAGTACTACAAGGAAGACTACAGAAGGAAATAGAGGAAAAAATTTTGGTACGAGACGGACAAACGGGATTCAGAAAAGGAAGAAGAGCGATAGATAACATATATATACTGAAACACTTAGCAAATAAAGAACTAGAAAAAAAAGAAAAAATGGTGGCACTATTCGTAGATCTAAAAGCTGCTTTTGACAAAGTGAATTGGGAAAAGCTGTGGGAATACATAAAGAGAAAAAAAATCAATGAAAGATTAATACAAAGAATAGAGGAAATCTACGAAGAAACAAGGAGCAAGGTTAAAGTGAATGGGGAAGAGAGCAAGAAATTCATCACAAAGAGAGGGTTGAGACAGAGATGTCTACTGAGCCCAAGCTTGTTCTCAGTATTTACGGGGGATCTGGAAGAGACAATGAGAGGACAACAGACAGGAGGGATAGTGGTAGGGAAAGCAAAGGTATGGTCGTTGGCTTATGCGGATGACATAGTGCTGGTGGCTAAGGAGGAAAAGGAAATAAGAGGTGATGAAAACGCTGGAAAAATACACGAAAAAAAAAGAAATGGAAGTAAACACGGAGAAAACAAAGATAATGATATTTAGAAAAAGAAGGGGGAAAAGAAAAAGAGAGGAGTGGATATGGGGTGATGAGGAAGTGCAACAAGTGAAGGAATTTAGATACCTGGGCTACACGATGAAACAAGATAATAAAGAGGGAGAACAAATAAAGGAAAAAGTGTAGGAAAGGAAACAGATTAATAGGGCAAGTGTGGGGTGTGGAGGAAAGAGTATTCAAGATGGATATAGAGAAAAGAAAACTGTTGTTTGAAAATTAATAAATGGGGTGGTAATGTATAGAGCGGAAATATGGGGCTGGAAGGAGTGGAGGGAGGTAGAGGGGCTACAGGAAAAATACTGGAGATGGGTTTTAGGACTGGACAGAAATACACCGGGGTATATTGTGAGAGAGGAGGTACAGATAGCAAAAATAATAGTTGAGACAGGAAAAAGAGCCATAAAATATGAGGAAGAACTGAGGAAAAGAACAGATTGCAAAATACTGCAAGAATGGTGGAAAGAGATAAAGGGAGGGAAAGTAAAGTACGGCCAGGAGGGCAGAGAAGAGTATTACAAAAGAAACGGGTACGCGAGAGAAGAAGTGGAGAGATTAAGAGAAGAGGGAGTAGGGGTAAGGGAATGAATAATAAGGAGAGATAGAGACATCGAAAAACAAGAAAGATGGACAAAGATAAAAGAGGGTAGATATAATAGGAATTATAAAGATATCAAGGGTGAAGGAGTGCCGGAATATTTAAAAGACAGTGAGAATAAAAGCAACAAAAAGAAAAAAATGATAGCAAGGTTCAGATGTGGCAACGAGGTGTTAAGGAACGAATATTGGAAAGAAGAACCAGAAAAGATGTGCAGGCTATGTGTATGTGTAGTATAGCACGAACTAATTTGTAAGCCAAAGGCAACAAATAAAGTTAAACTTATATCTTACATCTCATAAATGCAGCTTCAATTACATTCTCATTATTAATGTTTATTGTACTTTACTTTACTGTTACTCATTTTAGTTATATTTTAGTTTGGCATGTTTTTCTTTGTACATTTAATTACTTATTGTTTTACAAGACGTTATATAAAAATATATGTGTGGTGTTTAGAAGTTTCCGTAAGTATTAGTAATGCAAAATTTATTGCATAACAAATTTGTGATCTGTAGAAAATCCGTCTAATAACTAGTGACCGGATTTTAAGCTTGTTTGCTTACGTTCAATTTTAAAAGCAGCAACAAATTATATCGAAATTTACACGAATTACATAAAAATTAATAGTTTGAAACATATTTGTCTATGCTTTTTTTGCTTATTTGTCATTCTTATGCTTATTTTTTATTTTAGCGCTTATTTGTGCTATTTCTTGTCATTTGATCAGTTATCTAAATAAATCGCACTGCAGTTGCATAATCTAGAAATTTGTGAGAACACGCAGTTATGCGCGTTTATCGAACGCAACAACACAACATGTTGAGTTACGCTGCAAAGTAAGCGCTTTCAGTCGGTGACTAAAATTCGACAGCGTAAAAAATTTACCGCTTAGTAGTCATCACTTTTTTTCTAACCTAAAAGTAAAAAAAAAATTGCTGTTAAACCATTATATAATAATTAAAAGACTTATAAAATCTTAAGCTTTCGCGGTTGTTAAGTTTATGATTATAAGCGACTTTCGGCTTAGACCGCGTCGTAGTTAAACACCCAGACTTAGGCTTGGTCCTAGTCTCTCCTTGAGAGCCAAAACAAGAAGTACAACTTGGCCTTTGCCGTATTGTCGTTCGTGACCCCAAATTCATACACATCCATTTTTGATTAGCTCAAAACAATTAAGCAAAACTAACAGCAATACAATATCAAAGTTAGTTAATGAAGGGCCAGCCAACTTTTTTTTGCCTCAAGTTGTGCCACATGAAAAAGTATTGCTCATGCTTTCAAACGCAGCGACATACATGGCAAAAGCTGCATCAAATTAAAAAAATTTTTACGAAAACTTAATATGTACATTGTACTTGCTTAGCTCATGGGCTTAATCGTATCGCTAAGACCATAAGAACCCAATTTCCTTGAGTCAATAATTTAATAAGTAATGGCAAAAAAATATTTGTCAAAGCGCCTTTAGAGGTGCAGATCTTTAAAAAGAGGCCGCCTAATGTTCCACTACCTCCAAAGCCAATTCTCACTAGATGGGAAACTTGATTGGATGCTGCTATCTGCTATGCCAATAATTTCGAGAATTTTAAACAATTGATTATGGAATTTCCAGACTCAACAAGCAAATCTATACAAGAGTGCCAAAATGTTCTTCAACGACATGAACTTATTAATAATTTGGCTTTTATCAAAAGCAATTTTAGTTGTGCGAGTAAATAAAACTCTCTAAAAAATCAGCAAGTTCGTTGGGTTGAATCAATTAAAATAATTCACGGTTTTAAACATGGCATGTAATATGCTGTTGCAAGGCCCACTGGCGAGATAGTTAAAACGAAATTGGTACAAATTTTTTCAACGAATACAGGATATCAAATAGTAGAAAAACTTTCTTCTATTTTGAGTCGTACTGGTAACAATGTTTCTGATTTTAACATGGGTCCCGCTATTATAGCCGTATTCAAATATGTACCCATTACAAGTGTTAACATAGAAAGGAGTTTTTCGCAATATAAAAATATTCTTAACGACAAAAGACACAATTTAACAATGGAACATTTGGAACAATATTTAACACTTTTAAACATGAATAGTGTTTTTTAAGTTCTCTCTCAATGTAGATTTTGAAAGTTCGTTTTAGTTAGGTTTTGCATGGCAATTGTGTTTTTAAATGTTTATTTTATTTGTATTTTCATTATTGCATACAAATTTTATTTTTATATGTTTATTTTGAGTTATTTTTTATTAATATAGACGTACAATGTAAATTGCCTGATTATTTCATGTAAATTTTATAGTTTATACCCGCTTTTTTCTGTTTTTTTGTTTAATTTATTGCTTATCTATTGCTTTTTTTTAGATAAATATTGTGCTTTTTAAGCACTTTTTTGAATTAAAATTGTGCTTATTTATCCGGTCACTACTAATACCTATCGAGCTATGTCTGTATACACTGTATACAATAACCGTTCCAATAAATTAAGAACAATCGCTTATCGGTAACTTTTACTTCTTGTGTTACCTACAGAAGCTTGTTTTAAGAATACTTGCAATTTATATTTTGATATCTCCATATTCTTGTATATAGGGTGTAATTGATATAACGCATAATCTCTTAATAGGGGGTAGCTACGATAATTTCGAGCACATTAGCTTTATGAACATGTGGTCTAACATTGTAAAATTTATTCGTTAAATTTTCTTTCACATGAAGAACCAAGTAAGTATTAAGTACGAACCTGTTTTGTTTTATGATTAACAAAATAGAAAATGCTTTAAAAACATGCAAACTAAGAAAATGGTGACTACTGGAATCAAATTCAGTGTCAAGGCTATTTGTACTAACAACTTCTTCGTCGTTTGATAAAGTTGAAAAGAACCTTAAATATCAGGTTAAAATCATAATCTGCAGTATTTTTATTTAATTTAAAATGCAATCATATAAATGTCATTACCCGTGAGTGCAATAAAACCTGTACTGCTAGCAAAACAATCATTATCACTTTCAGATACAATTGGTACGTGCTGTTTACTATTAAAGTATAGTGACCTGTGACACACGCTACTTGTATTCGGGTTTAACCAGGGACGTATTTAAAAATTGACATTAGATTTTCTAAAAAAGTATCAGCAAGTCACCATATGTTCATAATAAAAATATGCTCCAAATCATTACAGCTTCAGAATGTATTTAAATATACCCAGACATCTAGCAGTTTGATGGGTTTCTTGACAATGGCCGCTGCTTAAATAGTTGTAAAAGATTTAATATTCAAGATAAAAATGTATTGCTTACATTAATAATCGGTGTTCGTAAGAACCATGTTGGTTATCATGTCGGTATACACTTTTTGTTTTAGTAACACACTCTATTCTTTATGATTAATATTTATTGTTCATAATGCAGCGTGTTGTTCAAACAACAAAATATTACTTCTTATCACAAAAACACGCCAATATTTGTGGCGAATGCGCAAAACTTACAAATTAAGATTTAAACAAACATGTTTTTAAACAAATAATACTTAATCACAATTTGATAAGAATCAGAACGAAGTAAAAAATTAATAAATTAAATTTAGTAACAATGTAAATTATAATTTTATTAATTTTATTGTATGCAACTTACTGTAAGTTTTCTGTAGTATTTCATCTACTGCATCTAATGAATTGCTTTTAGATTTTTTACCGTTTTCTAAATTCCTTAAATCTTTTAGCAGAATTAAACGATACTAGACTTGCTGAATAGATAGAAATAGATCCCTCCCACAAATTTTTTTGTAATTGGTTAATTTAAAGTACACGAAAAAATTACATTAAAAGTCTGATTCAGTCCGCGAAGTTATTGTGTACTAATAATCTTGATATTTCAGCGTTTCGTTAACTTTTATCAGTATTTTTGTGTACATAATTTAATTTTTTAAAATAATTTTTCAAAAGACAATCTGATTGATATCAAGGTAAGAAATTATTTTTTTTTAATATCTACCAACTGTCAAAACTACATTTTTATAAGTTATCTGATACATTATTATAAATCTTTTGCTAATAAAAAAACGTAAAACAAAACATTTATCAGAATATGATAAAAAAAAGTATTCTAAATGTCTATAAGAAAAAGTCAAAGTATGAAGTTTAAAAACGGATCATACTAAATTTACAGCTACAGCAGCCGGTAACGTAACGTTTTATTTTATTTGCGTTTTTTATATATTTACATGTGAAGATTTATATTAACTTTACTTATTTACATAGATGTTTAGATGTTTCTGTATCTACCGTATGCAACGTGCTAACTGAATATAACACAAATTACGTACTGATGCATTCTCCGAAAATGTACCGTAGATCAAGACCAATATTAGATAATGTTACCGATGGAATGAAAAGTGCCCTAAGACGTATTGTGCATTTGTTCTTTTTATGCAATGAACAACCAACAGTCAAAAAAGTTATGGCTTGTATTATCAAAGATGAGAATTTGCCAAACTTTAAAGAAAGTACGTTACAAACATTCTTGAAAGAAATTGGGTTTAGAAACGGTTTAGGTTAGTTAAACGAAAGTGTATTGTGTTTGTAATATACATTATTTTATAGGTACAGAAAAAGAAATTGCAACAAAAAAATTCTATCATAACATGAAGCAGAAAATTCTATAAGACAGTATAAGAAAAAGGACAAGAAAATATATTATTTGGACGAAACTTGGGTTCATGTTGGTAATGTTAGTACAAAAATTTAGACAGATTGAAACAGCACGGCAAGCTTTCATTTCTAAATTATCTACTGAACTTAAGAATCCTTTTGGTAAAGGCAAACGATTAATTGTGTTGCGTATAGGATCAGCTACAGGATTTGTTGAAACTATCGACTACCATGAAGAAATGAATTCTGGAGTATTTGAAAACTGGTTTGAGTCGGTGCTAAGTAACTTAGAAGAAGGTGCTGCAATAGTGTTAGATAATGCTTCATATCATAGCAGAAAAGTAGAAAAATATCCAACTTCCGCAACTAAAAAAGCTGATATACAATTAAGATTGGTTGACAAGTAAATTGATTCAATTTGAGGAAGACATGGTTAAATCAGAACATTTCAGCAACAAAGTCGGTGGTGGATGAAACGGCAAAAGTCAGTAACGAGTTGTGCTTCTATTGCCACCGCATCACTGTGGGTTAAATCCCATTGAATTAATATGGGCACAAATGAAAGAGAAAGTTGCTAAAAAAAATACAAGATGTTAAAAATCTATTTCTTGAAGCAGTAGCCAATGTTTCTACAGATTATTAGAAAAAATCTATACAGCATGCGATTAAACTAGAACAAGAAATGTGGCACACAGACCTTACATTAGAAGTTATAGTTGAACATATTATTATTCAATTGGACAATGGGTTTTTATTTCGTTGTTGAATTGGTTTAGTTGTGTTATGTAATTATTAAAGAAGCGCTTTATTCATCCTTACTCCACGTTCGTTAATTACACGATATTTATATATTCAACTATAAACAGACAGTAAGTTTTCATATTATATGCACAATGTTTTAATTTAAAAAATAAAACTAATTTTAGAAGCATAAGAATGACCTATAAAGCGTACAAAGTAATAGAGAATGAATCAAACAACAGAGCAAAACCCTTGTCTGCTTTATTATTCTTGGGATTCTTTGTTCTTCTCGGTTTGTTCCATCGTGACTCAGATATTTAAAGCAGTCGAATCTCAAAAATGTGTTTTTAAGTAATTTTGTGCGTGCTCGTGTTCTTTCTTTATCTTTATCTTTATCTAGATTTTCTAAGACTTTATAGGTGATGCTTAACAGAGCTACTGCTTATAGTTTTTGCAGTTTTCTTTTCCTCCTTTTTTATATATTGGGATTATTATACTAGTGTTTCAGTCCTTTGGCATTTTGTTTTGTCTCCATAGTTTTTTGAGTAAGTGACGTATTTGTGCCTTTATCTGCTGTCTTCCGTATTTTAGCAGTTCTGTCTCGATCTCGTCTTGCTCCGGTGCTTTGCTAGTTATTAATTTTCTTATTTCTTCTTGTATTTTTTCATATTTAAGGCGTTTTTTTTTCTTTGATCTAGTTGTCTTTCCTCTTTTTGCATTTCCCCTTCTTTTGTATATAGCCTTTCTTGGTAGTGTTTTTTCCATATATCGCCCAACTTTTGTAGTTCATTTTGTATTTTCCCGATTTTGTCTTTTATTCCTCTGTTTTTACTTAGTGAAGGTAAATTCTTAGAAAAAGTTGTAATACTAATTTATTGTTTTAGTTTATAGTGGTTTTTAATCAACAATATAATTGCTATTTTAGAGTTCTCATTTTTCTGTAGGTAAACTTTAAGTTTGTTATTATTTTTTATTTGTCATTGAAATAAATAAATTTGATTTTTGTAGAAAAATAGTTTATGTATGAAGTAAATTTATAATAGCATTACTATAAAGTATTACAAAACGTAACTTGAAGTAAATTAGTAAAGAATAAAATCTTGGAAATGACATTTTTTTAATATTCAATAAATTATCATTTTTATACCTAATTATTGATGTAATATAAAAATAATTTAACTATCGTATAGGCAACCAACAATACAGATATGCATATGCGTATGCATTTTGATTATTCGTGTATGTAAATCTGACTTGACATAATTTCGTCCCTTTTTTTAGTGGGAGGGACTTATTTCCTTCGATCATATATACTACGTGGATGGTGCATTGCCTACTTACTCAATGTAAAAATTGTGTCCTCAAGATACTATGTGTTAGAGTGTTTTGTCCTTTACAAAATATTGACAGAAACGCGCATGCGACAATTTCTAAAATTTTGTTTGTCGCGGAAAGATTGTATAATTTAGCGTTCCAATCGCGGCAGTGTAAATAAATTATTTTACCTTATCATTTAAACTGATATCCTTAAACTGAGTTATATAAATTAGAAATACAAGACTGCCTTACATTATTAATTGAACACAATATCAAATAAATTTATCCTACGCATATATTAAATAAGTAATCGATAGAACATAAAATCTTATTAAAACAGCATTCAATTTCATTAAAATATAATGAACAAATTTTATAGGTAACGGGTACTTCTTCATATTGTAATTTTAATTTACAGAAATTAATCCATTTTAAACGGGTTAACCTATCTTTCGGAAACCTAACCAAAAATTTAAAATTAACAATGGAAATGTAATAATTTTTAAATTTACCCAAAATACGATATTTCGTTATTTCCAGTTTTATATTTTCTGCATAAAACACAATAAGACATATTTATTTCACAACTAACAGCATAAACAGTAAACACACAACAAATAAACATAGAACAGATGGAATAAACCATAGGAATAAACGACGCCAACACATGCGCCAAAGCGAAACACATGCGCGTTCGATACCTTATGTTGTAAAGGATGGATAGATATGTTTGCACCGTAATGTAAAGGACATTTGCATACAAATATGTTCTATCCACGTAAGTATATATGATCGAAGCTTATTTCTATCTATTCAGCAAGTCTAGTATATAAGTCTCACATTTCATCATATGTTTTAATTTTTTTGTTTCCACCTGCTTTAAGAAATTTTTCAACTTTATATTTTTTATCTTGGTTTAATTTATGTTTTTGTAGATGTTTATAAATGGTGTATAATATTTAATTGTATACATTAAAAAGTAGATGATTATGGTTACAATTGGTACTACCGATATTCAAAAAATCTTCTGAAGCAATTAATCTAAGATGTGCTAAGATACTTTTTTGAAACGTTCTGTAAATGAATTAATAGAATAAAATTATCATAAAGCTAAAATTTTGTGTTGCGACTATTTTCTGCAATTTGATTATTTTTTTGCTGCACGTATACATCCAAACAAAATTTTATATAGTAAATTGGAATTAATATATCTCCGTGCACTTTTTTCTATGAGTTTCAATGTTTGTATTAGTTCTTTTATAACATAAAGTCTTTGACTTTTCATTTCATTAATTGCTTCACAAATTCTTCTTCACTATTGATTAAATCTGCTGAATTCATCATGACCTTAATATTAATCAGAGAAACAATTTAAAATTAGAATACAATTTTCCATTCTAGACAATTCCCGTGTTGTCGTTATGACACAAGCTGAATTTCTGTTACACGTCGCAGTTGACATCTTCAGAGCCCCGCAACTTTTTTTAAAATTTTTTTGCATAATTTTACATTTCAAGATCTTTTGAATCAGAAAAATGTAGTTTTGAGAAAAAAAGTGTCTGTGTGTGTTTAACGATGTACTTACGATAACTGTCAAACCAATAGTCCTAGTAACTTGAAATTTGGTATGAAGCTGGCTTATTATCTAGGTTTTATTAAAAGATTGGTCTGATAAAAAAACCGAAAATGGGTGTATCCGCCGTTTTAACAGTTTTTCTTAGTTAATTTTGTACGTATGTAAATTATTAGAATTATTTTATTAGTTTCTTATAGAGATACTTCTTCCTAATAATTTATTCAAATAAAAAATTAATAGTTTATTAGATATTTGATGTATAATTTAAAGTGAATTCCATATATAATCTAGGTTCGAGTCCTGCTTGCAACTATTTTTTTTAGAAAAAATTAGTAAATAAATTTTGGTTCTTGGATGACATTTGTTGTTTGTATTTCTTAGAATACTGTTGAACATGGCTTAACATTTTTTTAACTTACAAAAAAAAATTATAGAAAACCTGTAGAATTGAAAATATATGTACGACATTGTAATTTTTCCGCAATAACTGATTGTTTAAGCACTGAAAAAACAATAAAAACAATAATAATAATAGCCTGAATATGTATGTACATATATATACAACATCATTATATTTCCATAAATAAATAGATCCATAACTTAAAGAACTGAGCGTCCGCCGTAATTTTAGTCACCGCGATTTTTATATAATACCTAAATAAACACTTAACTAGTAGATTACATTATATAATACCTAAATAAACTAGTAGAGTAGTAGAGTACATAAATAGCAATAACCAAAAACAAAATCCATCAACATAGTAAAAATTTTTAATTTTAGTAGATAGCAAAACATTTTGACAAAAAGGGCAAGGAGAATGAATGCCTATGAATAGTAACATAATAAAATAAAAGTTTTTTTGTTGTACATTATACGTAAGTTCTAAAACCAATTTATATTTGCAAACGATATATTAAATTACAGTAAACATATGATAATAAACAAAAATTTTATTTGTTTTTATTTACAAAAGTAATTTCAATCTCTGTAATTTATTATTTTGTTAGTTTATTTAATTAAATTTTCTAAACAAATTATGCAAGCAATTGTTGTGTAAATAAAACTGTTCTTTAGGATATTAATATTAGTTATAATCTAGATTAGTAATTAAACCTGAATCTGTTAAATCTCTTTAATAAGTATTTTAAAATTGTAACCTACAGCGTATTACGTAAACAGTACAAAATTACAATTTAATGGTATAACATTAACGTTGAACACTTTAGTATTCATTGGAAGCAAAATTAAAGGAATGTGGGTCAAGAAAGCTGCAGATTAATTTTCATGTTATTACAGTTTTATCTTGTTTCAAGAACAACTTTTATTAAAAGTTAAGACGATTAATAAAATCAAAAACAAAGTATTTAATATCGTACTGATAAACAAAGAATATATATTTTTGTAATTAAATTTGTGTATTGACTTTTATTGTAAGAAAACCAAATTTCGAGTGTTTCAAGTACTAATAAACTGATTGTAGATTTTTTCGATATATTTTTATGTGATTTTTATTGCACTTGGATGTGTTTTAAAAATACTCAATTAAACAATACCATATTATTAGTTTTTATGTAAAAATATTAAGATAAATTTAATTTATACAATTATAAGCTTACAATCTAAACAAACAACGATACGGTTTAATTATTTTATTTTGTTTTCTATCGTTGAATATACGTACAACATACAACCATGACAAAGCAAAGGTTTGCGTTTCGTAAATAAATTCACTTACAGGTTAAAACACGTTTTTCAGAAACTGTTATTCTAAATGTAGATTTATAAACCTATGTTTAAAATTGTTGATTTTAAATTTAAAAACACTGCACAAAAAATTATTTTTTTACTTATATTTTGTAGTTTGGTTGCATGGTTGCAAATGAATCTTTGCGATTACAAGTTGTAACCATGGCGTTTTTATAAAAAGTAATGCAGTTTTAACCAATTATCAGCTATAGTACCTCTAGAACATTGATAATACCGAAATAATTTTGTCATAGAGACTGTTAAAAGCGTGTTTCTTGGTAATAACACGAGGCCGAATCAATGCTCGAGGTGTATTCGGTAAGATAATTAGTTACTACTTTCCAAGCGTTTTAATCAATTAATACAAATTAATTGTGTTTTATGGTGCATCCTCTAAAAGAGTTTTGTTAATTTTGTTCTTACAAATATCGACAAATCTTTGTATCATTATTATAAATTGATTTACTATCTGACATTTTTTGACATTTGAATATATCATGTCTGCTTTGCCCGATAACACCACAGCCCGCTGATCTCTATAATAATATGGATAGCTGATACTTATGAGAAAAAAATTTAAATATGGGACTAGACTGGTTAGGAGGCAGCGCCACACAATACTGAGATTAGAACTAAATTAAACAAATTTTACTTGACAACAGTACCGCTATTTTTCAAAAAAAAAATTATGATCATTTGTTTTGTTGAAATTGCATAACAATTTACGGAATTGCATAAAAATATATAAAATTTTGTAAAATATAATGGCTTTCATCAAATTTTAATTAGTCTCAATAAGATTATACAAAAAACAACACAGTTAAACAGTCATTTTATTTCCCATAAGAATTAATCACACTTGTAGATTCAACGGTTGAACGGATAACAAAACTGCGAAGAATCCAAAACACAAGCTACTACTGATGCGCTCAAACAATTTTCTAAATAATTTTAAACATACTAATCTATCTAGAAAATATCTTAACAAAAATATTAATATTTATGACAATTACACTGACAATTAAACTGTCACAATAAAGTATGGTTAGCGCTACATTTTAGTACTTATCTCAGTAATGAGTGGCACTGATTATTTCTCTAAAGGTGTCAATGTCAAACTACAGTATCAGCTATCCATATTATTATAGAAATTAGTGCCATAGCCGTTGTAAAAAAAATTGAAAAAATACAATAAAATAAAATTTTTTTTTTGGTTGATTGATGCAGTAAAAAATAATCAATAGTAATTATGTAAGTGGTGATATTGTTTTGATTATTACCCTCATTTAAAATTAACCAACCATATTACATCATTCACGTTTTTCAATTAAACGAGCATTAATAAGCGATAACACAACTGGAAGAGATATAATTACAGCGATAAGTATGCCTGTTGATAAGTTACCATGAAAACACTCTAAGTTCAAAAATTCATAAACGTCAACCATGTCACGTTTTGGCTCGACTTATTTTGTAACGTCACTAATAATTATTATGACAATAAATAATTTTTTTGCTTTTTTCGAGTAATAATCATTTGAATTTCATTCGTCTTTGTAAAATATTCTAAAATTCGACACCTAGACAGAACTCAAAATGTGTTGCCAAAACGTATTAGGCAACACATTTTTCGTTTCCGTCACTAAGGTGTCTCATTATCGATAATTTTACAAACACTTATATTATTGTTGCTATTGACATAGAGTGAAAATCTATGTCGCAAAGTGTTAAGCAGGTATGTGAGTATCTTTATTAAACAATTTAAAATGTTTATTATATTTATTGTAGTTAACGGTGCAATTATTGTAGGTAATTGTACAATTATTTGCAAAAGACAAACCGACGTGTTGTTGTGATAACGGTTGCATGACTCTTTGTCAAGTTGTAGACAGGGTTTGATGCAGCTTTCCAGTGTGTGTCCTATTGTTTTTAGCAACTACTGCTCACTTACTCTACTTTTATGTAGTTGTGTTATAATAAAAGAATGACTTGCCGTGCGAGAGTAAGCTTAATAAATAATAATAATATAAAAATATGTTTTAAAAAAATTTTAAAAAATTATTTGCGAGTTTTATTTATTAGTTAGTTATGCTTCGGTTTTATTTTTAAGTTTGATTTGAAAACTGTAACTATATTTTTTTAAAAATTGTAGCATAAAAGTCAGGTTATGTCATTCTGTACCTATTTGTGAGTATGGTAAACTTTTAGTTTTTAATTACAACGATCAATTTAAGGTTGATTAAACAAACTTAGAATTCAATTTTTAATATTTCGTTAGAACATTGTAATATTACGAAAAAACATAGTTTATTTAAACAGTAATTAATACTAAACAGCTTAAGATTTATTAGTACAACATAACTACAGTTAGTTCAATATCTCAAAACTGTAGAATTCATTATTTCAGTTACATAAATTAGAAAATACACATACATAGTTACGTAAGTTTCATTATTACTCAAAATCAGACGAACAGTCGAGGTCTTCATCGGAACTATCACCAGTTATGTGTACTATAAACTTTTCATATTCACTATCCATGTTCCTTCTTTATGTAATAATCTGCATTTTTTTTTATATGAAGATGCATTAAAGGGATAATATATTACATGTAATTTGGTTTGTTTAATTTTATTAAGTTATATAATTCTGGTTCTGTAAATTTTTCGTTATGTAAGATGCCATGTTCCATTGACCCCAGGTACTCATTTCGTCAAGTTGAAATTGGAAGTTTTACAGCTGACATGTTATGGTAACTTGCATTTGTCCATTACAATTACAGTATTCTGCGGCAAATTAGGTAGCAATTGGTCCTTAATTCAATTTTTATAATTTTGTTCAATTTAATATCAATAAATCATTATCGATAAAACACATTTCACTTCCTAAAATAAATAATGGTAAATGTGAAATTTAATATGAAAAAATCATGCAAACATACCAGCATGTAGTATAATAAGTTTTCCCTTTTGCTACTGGAGATTTAAAACCTCCACGTGATTTATCCGTCCAAACATGACATTGTGTAAAAGTGGAGTTTTGGGTATGAATTCACTAATGAACTTTTCTCACCGCAACCAATAGCATGACTCTGTTTTCAGGTATGTACAACGTTACTTTTAGAGCTTCAAAATCTACCTAATAAAAATGAAATCGTGTAAAACAAAATAATCATTGTAGGAACTAATTATATTTTACCTTGTGAGTTTTTGTTTCTTTTTAAAAACCCTGTAGATGTTTTGCTGACGCTATAGTGGACTGTATAAAATTCTTAAAGTTTATTTGATTCTTTAAGCACCGATATACAAAAAACTACCGCACAAATACACGCAACTACTGTGCGTCGGGAAAATGATAAGCAAGGCCTTACCTATGTTGCCTGTTGATGTCGACGTAGAATCTCGGTGTTGGTAGCGATGGTACTTTTAATTTTTAATCGGTAGATTTAATTTTTACTTAAATTATATCGTTGCGGCGCGGCGGTATGTATGTAACATTTCGTATTTTTATCATAATTGCCTTGTAAGTACATAGATAAAGGAACGGGTCTGTTAAATGCAGAAATGAAATTAATAGACCCGCTCAATAGCATTATATATTTGCATGGAAGTTTGCATAATATTCAGGTGCTAAATAAATTAATAAATTATTAAAGCGTCAAACCTGCCTTTCGCCTGGAAAGGGATGAGACTAATCCGTTTCCAAAATTAATATTAAACTAAATTAAATGTACATTATAAATATTTGCAACAATATAGCGACTAGTCGGTGCGATCTAGACAGAAGCAAAAACAAAGCATGATTACTTAATAAACTAATAATAAGAATTCTCAAACTAAATTAAGAAAAAAAATAAATAAAATAGAGATAACTGAACATCATATGTAAATAAATACGATTAAAGCGTATTGAAATTATTGAAGCGGCAAAGGACAAAGATTTCCTACTCCTCTGCGGTACACTCCAGTTGGAGTTTTTACATCTACTACTCGAGTGACTCCGTCAGTGCTAGGATACAGACGAACTATGACGCTAATAAGCCACTGAAGAGGTGAAGTATTTTTTTTTGATAATAATGACAGTACCTTTATTTATTGGTTTGGAAGGTGTAATCCATTTTTTCGTGTTTGTAGCGGGTGTAAGTGCTAACGGTTCAGAAGAATCTGAAGTAAAAACAGTGGTCGCGAATTTAAAAAAGCTTCAATTTGTGACAGTATTGTTGTAATTTCTTCATAAGTGAATAACTGATTGCCGACCATTTTTATCAAATGCGTTTTTATGTATTTAATATTGCTTTCCCACATAGAACCAAAATGCGGAGAGCGGGGAGGATTCATTTTCCATTCTATAGAAATATCTCGTAAATAGTGATCATACTTACTTTGATATTCAGAACTGTTTAATAACTGGTGTAAAGAATCTAGATGAGACTTACCCCTTACAAAATTGATGCCACAATTTGAATACATTACGCTTACGGGTCCGCTTCTAGATAAAAAGCGCTTTAATGCGTTGAGAAAAACTGCATGGGTTACAAGACAAATAAAAAGACATATATATGCCTTTTGATTGCAAACACCTAGTTGTCTACGTAGAATACTGTTTAGTTGACCCGCGTAGTCAACACAAGTGTGTAAGAAAGGTTTAGATGCTCGTACACGGTACGAAGGCAGATTTCCCATCAATGGAAACTGTGATCTTGGATTGGTCTTAAAGCACAAATTACACAGCTGTACTCCTTGTTGTACAATATTACGGGCGGAAAAGATGAAAAATCTTTGACGTAGTAGCGACATCAACAACTGTGGACCTGTATGTAGATATTTCTTATGATAATAATCGATTATCAAATTTACTATATGATCGCGACGAGGTAACAAAATAGGGTGTTGACTGTCGTAGCTAAGATCAGCATGAACCAGGCTGCCTCCTACTCTTAGAATGTTTTCACAAAGAAAGACATTTTATTTTAGACAAGCAAGGTAAAGTTTTTCCAGAACGGAATAATTTTAAGTTCTTTCTGAAAATGTACTAAGTCAAAGCCCTAATAATGGCAAGCTCAGCGGTTTGGTAATGATGTATTTCAAATTTGCGAGGCAGTTTTCTAATAAACCGCAAAACGTAAACGACAACCCTTATAGATTTAGTCCAAGACAAAAATCTAGATGACAGTTGATATAAAAATGGCGGGTCAAATTCTTTGTTATCAAGGCTACTCGTAGAAACGTTTGCTTTAACTTTGAGAGGTTCGGCGACACATTTAGGATCAAATTGATGTATAGGCCAGTCTGCAATTGGAGAATGAACAAAAGGTGTACTTTTGAATCATATCGTATGTTTAATTAGTTGCGACGGTGTTAAACCACGAGACAAACAGCCTGCTGCATTTTTAGTGCTTTTAATTTTAGTAAAAATGTTTAGCGTTAAGGTTATCGTGAATCTTCGAAACGCGATTTCCAACGAATGTTTGCCACCTAGCGGGAAAAGAATGAATCCGAGCTAATAGATCTGTACTATCACAAAATGCCAAAACATTGTTAGTTGTACAGCGAGATATAAACATTGTAAACTGTTCTCATTAATCGTGAAAGAACTAAAGCACCGCACCGCATAGTTCCAATCGAGCAAGTAAAACAACCTTCAAAGAGTGCTACTTTGGATTTTGCGCACATTAAATTAACAAACATTTTTCATTTGAAAAATACACATGTAAATACACTACTCCACCATATGCACGTTCGCTAGCGTCAGAAAATCCTAATAATGATAAAATACAATTTCGATCAACTCCTACATGGCGAGGTATTTTTATTGTTTCTAATAAAGGTAGTTCAGTTTGAAATTGATTCCATATCTTTACAATATTATTTTGCGGCATGTCATTTCAATCTATTTTATTTTGCCAAAAAGATTTAATAATTAATTTTGCAAGTAGTATCACTGGTGCGACAAACCCCATTAAATCCCATAGTCTGGCAATAGTAGACAAAATATTTCGTTTGGTGCATTTTCGATTTTGTATATGAACCGTAAAAGTGAAATAGTCTAAACCGGCTATTCAATAAATCTCTAGCAGTTTCATAATCTCGTCAGAATTAAATTCAATATATTCTGTAACGCGATCTTCTACCGGTATTTTGGACATAAGTTCTAACGAATTACTAGCAAATTTAACAAGTTAAAATCCTCCATGAGCTAGCAATTATTTTAATTGTGTAGACATTTTGATGGCATTGTTTAAGAATATACAACTTAGCGCCAAGTCGTCCATGTACAATGCGCTTTTTTCTATGATATCTGCGGCCCGCAGAAACCTTTCCTTTTCATCAGAAGCTAGTGCACATTGCTAAAAAGGGACTACACTTCATACCGAAAGTAACGCGATTAAATTCGTATAGTTGCAATAGGTCATTTAAATAAAATCTATAAAGAATACGTTGAAAACGTCGAAAATCTTCGTGTACTAAAACACATTTCATGTATATCAGCGTTTATTGCAATTGGAAATAAGCGAAAGTTGAAAATTATGTGAAACAAATCTGTTTGTAAATTTTTTCTAGTATGTAATAGGTCATTAAATGATTATCCCGAATTCGTTTTTGTACTAGCATCCAAAACCGTGCGAATTTTAGTGGTAAGTTTATCTTCCCGTATGACAGTGTGATGCGGTATCACGTATTCTATTAATGTTAAATTAACTAATTAATTAATTCATGTACCGGGCGAATATAGTCTTTTAGGAATTTTGGATCACGCAAAAATGATAATTTCACGATATAACGACCTTCGGTACTTCTTGTAGTAGTGTCTTTATAAAATGCTTTCGCACTCTTGCTCATCAGGTGTTAAGACTGGGATAGTAGGAGCCTCTTCTAGATCAAAAAAACGTTTCATGCAATTCTTTTCGTTTTCAGAAAAGTTGCAATAATAAATGAAATTGGTGATAACAGGACTGGTAATAGTAGGGAGTTTTACCTACTACTAAATAACCTAATAAAGTTTCGATAGCAATAGGCTCAGAAGGTAAACGAGCTAATTTTTTATTTAACAATATGCGTGCAAAGACATTAGAACCTAAAATAACGTCAATATTCCCGGGTGTATAATATTTATCAGCAAGTGGAATCTTATGTAAATATTCTAATATGGCAATATCAACAACGGCGGTAGGCAATTCATTAGTAATACGTTGAACAATATAAAGATTTATTGTGAATGATATGTTATTTTTGTAGCGAGAGCGAAAAAGTTAGATGCGTAGTTCCTTCAATTTTGTTTGTTGTATCTCCAGGACTTGCTTTACATGCGAAGGTTGTATGGGTAACCCTAACCAATGACAGCATTCACGAGTAATAATTTCTTTTGTGAACCACTATCTACCAAAATGCGTACAGTTAATACCAGATGAATCCAGAACGTTACAAAAAGCGGTGCCCAACAGTACAATCGGAGTGCGGTGTTTGCAAGCAAGCGACATATTGGAATCAGCATAACGAAACAGTAGTAGATGAAGTGGGGCTTTCTGCTTGAGCGGTATTACCTGTATTAGCAATTGCGGAAATAGAAGACGATGTGTATTTAATTTCAAATGCAATAGCGAATGATGAGAACGATTACAATATCGACACCTTTACTGCCGACTTACAGTTTCGCAGCATATACTTATTACTTAAACAATTAATGCACAGATTGCTCATTTTGGTGAAATTGTACCTATCGCGTGGTACCATTTTTCTCATATCGTTACTTTTTCTAATTTAAAAATGCGTTTCTGCGCTGGTGTCTTCCGATCTTAATCGTACTCTAGTAGTTTTTATCTTGTTAAGATTCAAACTAATTTCTTTGCCGGCTTGTTTTGTTTATTTTTTTGTTTTGTTGTGTCCTACCTGGAGATATTTATACTACCACTTAGAAAAAGATTCTTACAAATATAAGTTAAATGTCAAAAATAAACGATAACTTTAACTTTATAAAAAAAGGTATCAGACATTTGTCAGTAATATTTTTATTTATCGCTAAAAATGTGTTAACTTGTGCAATTTTTTCTTGTGCAGTTTTAAAAATTATCGTATTATATTATATCTATAACGATTTATTTCTTCTCTAAAAATATCGCACCAATATTTTTGCAGGTTTAAAGCATTTTCGTCCAATGCTGAAATTATTTGTTCTATTTATTCTTTCTTGAAAACTGCAGAAGATCATTTTCTCTTTTCATGAATACATTGAAATTTTCGAAGTTTACAATTATGCGCCATTTTAAATTCACTATCAATAAGTTTCTTAGAATTTGTACCAATTCCCTTACTTTAAGTGAGAGAAAGTCTCAAAAGCAAAACCCACAATCGCAATGCCGTAGAATTTTTGATGTTAATATTGAGACAAAGACTGCGTTACTTTAACAACTTAGTAAGTGCTAACTTCTTGATTTATCTATTTAAATAAAGATTTAATTAAACAACGTGAAAACCTAGTTGCTATAATCGGCTATTAGCAAGTAGTGAGTGTAATTTTAATAATGTTAATCGATTTTAATTTTTTTCTCATTACGATATGCTGATAGGACTGTTTAACAAATAATCATAATTATTTAATTAAAACTAATGTGACTTAAATAAAGAAAAACGACGACGTATTGGCTCTTTGCCATTTTTAGATATTAGGTTTATTAAACAAAACAATTCTATATTAACGGATTAATACACAAAACCATAGCATCCAACCGTACGATTAATTATTTTCAAAACATGCACATCATAAAAAAATTAACATAATCAAGTATGAAAAACAAAATCATTAGTTAAAGTAGTCTACAATTTCAGACAAAAAACCTAAACATCTTAAAAAACATCTTAAAAAATAACAATTATCCTAAAAATCTAATAAACAAAATATTATTCCATACGAACAACACAAATAACATGCCATCACCATCGACCCAAACTAACACTACTTCTAATTTTGAGTATACTAAAATCATAAATGTTCTCGGGTTAATTAAAAAACTAATATCGATATTAAAAAATACCAACTTGAAAATAGCAACTTATAATAACAACACCATTTATTCCAAAACGAAAGATAAAACAAAGTTATACGACAAACACAATTTTATATACAGAACCAAATGAATGGGATGCAACAAACGTTATCTAGGGCAAACTAAACAAAAAACTATTATTCGGATTAAAAATCATCAGTATGATTGCAAAAACAAAAAAGCAGAATTGGCTCTTCCTTTGCATCATATTAACACTGGCCACAATTTCGATTTTAGTAACCCCATCATCTTAGGCGTGAAACCCAAATACAATAAAAGATTAATATTTGAGATGATTTTTATCACTAGACATAACGACAATGTGAATTTTAATACAAATGCTAATAATCTTAATACTGTATACCTACAATAACCTTATCAATAAAATGTCATAACCTCGAATTCTTAATCGTTACTTTTCAGTGCCAACATTTTTGATTAGTTGGTTTTTGGTCTTTGTGATGTTCGTGAGTTTGTTGTAACGTTTGTTTTTTTAAAACTTTTACATTTTAATGTTTATTGTTATTTATTATTTTTACCAATTGACTGTGTTTGGCAAATTCATCGCTACATGTTTTTAGTTTTTTGTAAGTTGTTTTTTGGTTTTTTCTTACATCCTAGTTTTAGTTATTCTAAAAGATCGAAACAATTTTATAATTAGTTTAAACACCTGTTTAAAATTATCTGTTTTGTATGCTTGTATTAATTAAGTTGTTTTTATTAAATGAAGTGGACACGTTGTCCTTGAAACGTCACTTATAAAACACATGAAGTGTTTTACTGTCGCCCTCTCCAACCTAGAAGGATTTAACACCATTCTATTCGAAAACGACAAACTAACATAGTTTTTCTAACCAATAAACATGCAATGTGCATAACATAGTCCCCTTACATGAAGCTTATACAGAATAGACAAAAAAACGCATGAAAAATTTGCGGTTTACATTACTTAAAAATACATGTATTTAGTAAATTTAGATTCGCGTTGTGCATGTTTTATACATACATATCAAAAAATGTTTTCGTACAATTTTTGTGTTTTACTAGTATTTTTTTAAGCGACTAATATATACTCTGTGAGATTGAAATTGCAATACCAAGAAAGGTTAAGAATTATGTAACCAAACTTTCCAGGAAGGTTTAGCTACTTAAATCTATTAAATGATTAATATTGTATTTAAACGAATCAAGTGACAATGGCATATCTGACTTTTTTTTCTACTACGTCATTATCGTGTGTATCGTGCTACTATCACTTAATTTTAATACCATTACCTTTATAATTCTTTGTTTACGTATTTGAGAGTGTGATTATACTTAAAATGCGACAGCGTGAAAATTACCGGCAATTAAAAAATTCGACAGAGGTCTAATTCTTGGCTTACGTAAAGGTGTTTTTTTTAAATTATTTTTAGGGTAAATTGCCAATCGTTTTTACCAAAACTAATTCATTATCATGCGCCGTTATCATGCATTGACTAAAGACGGTCAAAGTCGTCGTAGACATAGAACTAGAAGGCGTAGGCAAAGAAATGAGATACAGGATTGCAATTTTCCACTTATGGCAATAAGAGACTACTTTTCGCAGTACCAGATCAATTGCTAAATAATGGTTAAGTAATAAAGGTCGTTCTGTAATCAAAAGTTTTGATTGCAATCTTATCGGCCACACCTGGTGCTATCACTGCCAGCTCAACACCGATGTTAACGTATGGAGTGCTAAAGGTTCTACCAGAATCTGAAATAACATAAAGTTCTTTTCAGTATTGAATCCCAATTCTGTTTGGAGATCATGATGATCGTATAAGAATCAGGACGAAAAACGTGGGAAACAGCGAAATGTTGAATTTGCTGTTAAGCGCCATGCTCATCACTTCTCTTTGTAGTTATTATGATATAGGTGCTGCTACAGCTTATGGAAGTAAGTATCGTTTGGTATTCGGTCCAAGGCAACATGAACGTCCGGCGGTATGTTAACGAGGTAGTAAAATCCTTTATATTCTTCCATTCTTTTTAGCAGTTAGAATACCCACTCTTCCAGCATGATAATACTTTATCCTTACTATTAGCAAAAAAAACACTCTATGAACCGATTTAAAGAAACTCAACGTTAATTTTTTACCATGGTCACCCAGGATTTCCTGGACGTTTTGCTTTATTGAACACGTGTTGAAACGATTGAGTAGGCAAAAAGACTGAAGAACTTGTGCGTTTGTTTTCTTTTAAAATTTTAACTGTCATTCACTACGTATGAGCAGAAGTTAAGCATCTCTTTTACCAAGTTTGATCACAAAATTCCCACTTCTTTGCTGTTGCAATTTTAATGTTACTTGGCTATAGTAATACAAAAGAAATGTTTACGTTTAGATAGATATAAATTTGGTTAAATACCAAAAAAAGTTTCAAAATTGAACAAGTTATTTTAAAAATTATTATGTCTCAATAAAAATTAAAAACTTAAAGCCATATACATCAAACTTGCCCACCGTTTGCGTTGCTAAAAAAGCAAAGTTTGTTGACATCGTGAAATAAAAGCAAACAAAAAAGATGTTTAATTTAGTTCTTAAGAACTAACACATTTCTTTTCAGTAATTTGCTGACCTCAAAAGTAAAAATAAAAATTGAAATAATGTTATCACATAAAATATAATTCACCTAACTTGTTTTTTTCTAAAAACTGCACATTCTTGTCAAGTACACTCAAAAAATAACACTTAAAGACAACGTAACTAGGAGATATAAGGCAATGTTACATGTAGATCAGTCTCAAAAGTCTTACTTACCTAAATATGCAAAACTGTATTTAACTATTCTTGGTTATTCATTTTAGCGCAGCAGCATTTGGCTTATTTATTTACTTATCATGTTATTGTAAAGTCTTAATTTTTTTTTTTGCTTAGATTACATATATTATTTTCATTGAACATTGCTCTTTCAAATTATAAGTCTTAAAGTGTCTTCTTCTAGCAGTGTCTTGGTAATTAAAAAATCCAAAATTAATAAATCACCACCTTTCACATGCATCCTTGTGTTACATATTTTTAGGCGGTTTTAACATGCAACAAAAAATATATTATTTAAAAATTCAAATTAAAAACATTATTAAGAATCATTAACTATATTTTTAAAACAATGATTTATCTTCTAGTTAGTTGACGCTTTGTTTTACTCTTAAATTAAATGTTGTCAGTTTCAACACTGTATTATAAAAAAAAAAACTAACATAAAATTGAAATTTGTTTTTAATTAATTTACTGACATTTTCTTTTCTGGATGACACAGAATTAAAATACAGCAGTAATTAACACACACTGTCTTAGCTTTAAGTTTATTTATATCAAAAGTATTACCTGCATATGTAACCAAATACTTAAAAGAGAAAAACTTAAAGAAACTATTGTTAAGCAATCAATTGTTTTCTTGGACTATTTTGCTAATGAACAGTCAAGTGTAACCTCAGTTTTAAAACATTTAAGCAGTATAAATTGTTTTTGGAAATGTTTTTATTGAATTTTTTTGTTAAAACTGTATATGTAGGTACACACTAACAACAAAAACAATTTTAAAAACATAAGCTTAAATCAATTATTTTTGTAAAATTTATTGGTCTTTCCTTAATACGTTCGTTCTAATACAAACAACCTAGCAACAACCCAAATGTAACAAATATTACATTTTTGTGATTAAATGTTTTTCATTAAAGTTATAGAATTTCTATTCTTTTAGATTAAACAAAATAAGTTATCTTATATAAAGATTTTTTTTTCTTAGACTACGTCTGGTAATAAAAGGTATACATTTATCATAATAACTCAATTTCTGCTTTAAATGGAAACATGATAAATTTTTGTTAGTTTACTCTGGGCAATATTTTTCTGGTCGTACATAATGTATTAGATAACATCTTGCCTCTTTTTTTCTAAAACTTAATGTAAATTTCGTATTTATTATAATTGACAGTAAAACTACTTTTAAACTAGTACTAAAAATATATCTTTTTGTTTTAGAAATACTTTTATATTATAAATATTTAGAAAAAATTACAAAATTAGGGTGTTATAAATATGTATAATACTAAAATAAAGTATTAAAAGTTGATTATAATTTTAATAAGATCAAATTTTTTTATATTTAGGTTCATTATTTAAAACAATTGTTTTTGATAATAAAGACAAATTGCCATCAATATTACTAACCGGGCGATTTTAAAAAACCATTTTTTTGCAACTACAATTTTTCTTACTACTGACTATACAAGCGGTTGTTTTAAGCGACTATGCATTTCAACCACTAATATTCTTCGGTTTGTTAGATTTGCTTTTCTTTTGTTTGAGAGTTTATTAACTTAATTAACATATTTACTTTTCTGAAAATCTTTCAACTTGTTAGTTTTTAGTATGTTTTTCTGGTAAAAAAATTTTTATCCCACTAATATTTTTTTGTTTTAAAGGTTTTTGTGGGGTTTAAAACAAAAACTGTTTTGCTACGTAAATAATTATAGCAGTTATTTAGATTATTTTTTTTTTAAACGCGACAATTATCAATTTGGATTAAATCAGAAAAGAATTAGTTCTTACGTCTCTTTGTCGTCGACTTAAGGTTTAGTAAAATTGGCAACGTTTTATATATTTTTTAATTTTAACATAAATTTCTACAAAACAGGTTTTTCTTCTACATTCTCCTCTAGCAAATAATTTTGTTTATTTAGAAAAATTATCCTACAAGTTCATAGCAGTCTTTATAATAACACTGATTGTGAACTTTATTTATCGTAACCAAATATATAATTGCCATATTATGTATTTCAATTTCTTAAAAAAGACATTTAACATGCTAGCTACTCACCTTAAGGTCTTCTATTTGATGTTCACTTAAAAGCCAACCATCGATACGGCTTGATTTACGGTCGTCGTGTTCTTTCTATCTCAGGCCATCTGAACGCTAGCAGGTCGTAGGTAACGTATAAAAATAATGTTAGTTAAATGCACTTGTTCTCAACAACAATAGCTAGGTATGCTTAGGGATGTGCATGTATACATTATGATATTCTCAAAGGTAGGGCGCTAAACAGTCGTAAATATGTTTATACACCTATATAGAAACCCTTCAAAACTTTATTCTTACAAGAACAAACATAGTAATAAAAAAACTAACATTTAACTTAAAATGTGTTAGAAACCTAGTTCTTATGAGTAACAAAACAGTTTGGACACATAAAACGGATAATCTGTGCAACCTTCACTGTATGTATATCACCTTTTTTGTTTTCTTATCTACGACAACGACTATCTTTCTCCATGCAAATCTTTCATGACATAAAGTACACTTTTTTGTCTAATTTTTCTCTATTTCTATTATCTACTTTCTTCAGTTTTTTTCAAGACATGTGATATCAGAAATAATGATTCCTGCTTTTCCTGCATTATAGTCTATTACTATATCAGGTTTCATTTATTGATTCTTTTTTCTACCAAGTTTTCCAGTTTCTTTTTATATAAATATAAAGTACACTTTACGTTTATTTTTTCTATTTAGCAAAAAACGATAACATTATTCGTTTTCTAAACCAAAAATATATCCCCTTTTGTAATTTTCTAATTACAGTTTGAAGCAGATATTTTCTGGTTTTTCCCATAGTTCCAATTAAGTAACTACTTTGTCCAATAATTGTTTAGCTAATTTCACAGAAGTATATTAATTGTCTGTAATTAAAGTGTGGCGTTTGTTCATATATGGATTGCTTAGTTTTAAATCTATCACGGATAAGTTTAGCTTTTGGACTATTCAACAAGTCCCTTTACCTTGATAAGGTATCACATTATATGTAACAACCATCTTTTATCACAAAGTTTGAAAATCTTCACGCTATATTTGTGACGTTTGACTTGGCATATATTACCCAAATTTCAGCTATTCACAAAATGGAACCATAGATTCGTCAACAAAAATAACTTTTTTATGATATTTGTGTTGTTGAAAAAAACCGTTAACAAATATTAAAGCATTTTTAATATTTTTTATACAGCTTTATCTTTTTAGTAGAGCAACGGTTGTCAGCAAAATGCCACATTGCTAAAAAACAATTCAAATCAGTTTCTGTTCATTGCCTGAGAAGCAACACCATTTTTGTATATATTTTTTGTGGTTCACGAATTGATTTGACTTTTTTCGACTTACTCTGTGTGATTTCTTAGATTAATTTTAATATAAATTTGATGCTTTCTACCATTATTTTAACAATCTCATCGTTTATAAGTTTTATGCGAAAAACACATAAGAGCTACTAGATGGTTCAAAATTTTCAGTTTTACTTCTTGGTTTACTTACGGAAGAAATAAGTTACTTTGAGTAACGTCTTTTAGTAATGATTGCTTTTTTATCTTACATACTTAGATGAAATTCATCCGTCATACAAAATTAACAAGTGTTGATAGTCCGAAAACAGTTACTAAGTGTTTATATGCAACAAAGTCTGGGGACTAATCGCAAAGATATGAATCAGACAAAATTTATGCAATGACTTGGGAGAAGCAACTTATTCCAAATTACATCATATTACCTAATGGTCTCATCGTAACGGATAATGCACTTAAAAACTCAAAACAAATAAACTAACATACTCGACTTAAAGAAATTGTGCGTTGAAAACAAATAAAACTTCTAAAACAACTTGTTACATGCAAAAACTGTTTCTTCTGAAAACGAGGTATTTGCCGGTGCTCAGTGAAGATGGGGTGTGGATTTATACATAAAACTCCGTGACTGTTTGGAAAACTCGAACGCGCCAGATAGGTTTATAGCTCAATACGTCGCTTCTGACCTTGCTCACCAGAGAACACGAAAATGTAATGAACAAACCAAATTTCACACAATAAAACATATAAATAATATTTATAATAAAATAATCGGTTACAATAATAAAATAAAAATTAATTAAAAGATTAGAAAAAGAATAAATTTTGCATCAACATAATTTTTTGAATCTTAATTTAAAAAAATATAAAATTTAGAATTTCAAAGTAACATTAATTTCAGAGAAACACTAATTTTAAACTAACACTAAATTCCTAAGTGTTTTTGTGTTCGTAAAACTACATAATAATATTAAAATAACAGTAATCCTCAGTTATATAAATACATTGCAAAAAATATATAAACAAGATAAAGCTCATTGTTTTCATTTAGTCAAAGAGTTCAATATTTACGTTTGAAATCCTGATGAAGTGCCTTTGATTTGTAAAATGCCCAAAGTTAAAGCGACGGTACGTATAAAATAGGATTTAAGTAATAGTTACATAAACTTCATTCAAAGTTTTTTTGCAATTAATAGCAAATCAAACGGTGTAAATATTACATTTATATACTTATGTTATAAGGAATGTGTCCTGACTGGTGGTGCAAGCAGTCCCCGAAGCCTAGTAAGTAGATCAAAATGATGTTTCAAGAATTGCTGAGATAATTGGAAACGATCAACGATCCGTTACTACAAAGCAAAAGATGAAAGAAAGATTTAACTTTTTCCATCAATAACTTTACCGGAAAACGTTGTAAGTTTGATGAAAGATAAAATCTGCAACCAAAACAAAATTGAACTTAATTTCGTGTATCGATTCACAAAATAGTGAAAACCAGTAAATTATTAATCTGTCTTTAAAAGTCGCTTAATCGCTTTAGCAATGGTCAATTAAATTTGTTTTCTTTACAGCTTTATTTTACATTTAAGAAGTTAAACAATTTTAAAAACAAAATAGTAATAAAGTATATACAAAATTTGAGAAATGCGCTGTTATAGTCTTAGCAACAAGATTATAACAGTAATATAGTTCTATAAAGGTTAAAATACATATTTGTGCATTTTTTATATAAAAATATTCCCAATATTTTTGATAGCGGTTAACTTATTTTGTTTTTTTTTTTTGCAGGGTTTATCGTCAAACCGCAACAAAACGTATAAATACATTTTCAAATTTTTTTTAAAAGCAACAGCACTATACAGTTTGACGTTTATATATTATATATAAATATTTAAAATATGTTTTACTAAGTTAAGGAATAAGTTACAACAATATCACTTAAACGTTATAACACCAAAGTGCTATATTAAATCACTAAAAGTTTGTCAATAAAATAACAGAAAATCCTCAACTTCAGATGTCAAAAAGAAATAGGTAAAAAGCAAGGTTTCCCAAAAAATTAAGTAAATTCTTGAACTATAGTATTCTTTAGTTACTACATCGTTTTAAATTACTACGAATTATAAGAACTGCATGCTTAGTTTTTTGTCATTTATTTTACAACCTATTTCTGTGTTATATCAGATTATTATTATTATAGCTTTCTAATGTATAACCCTATACGTTGTTAGGTGTTAATAAGCAGACATAATAATATGTTTTATTAATGAAAATAAAACTGAATGGCTCGATTGCACAGCATCACTAAATAGTTATAACTTAGGCTTTAATTTAATGTTAATATAAATTTTTATGTACACAATAAATTATACTTGTAGGTAGAAGAAATTACCCACTGAATTAAAAAAACTATATTATGTAATAGAATTATAAAAATGGCTACTAAAACTTGAAAAAACAATTAACGTTAAAGCATATTTTATGTTTCCAATATCTTACAAGAAAATATGAAATGTAATGGTTAATTATGCCTAAATTATAAGTTGAATCATATTTTAATTTAAAAATTGTATCACTGTTTGTAAAATTACAATTAAAAGTATTTAATATTTACAAACTAAACGAATTTTTGCAATCTACTACAAAACTTTGTATTGTGGTGTTAAAATGTAATTTATTTAGGTAAGCATGCTTTTTGATTTAGTTTGTTAAAACAGTCTCTATCAAAATAAAGAAAATTCATTATCATAAACAAAAGCATAAAGATTTATGCAGTTTTTGCTCAGCGTGACTCTCTAAAATGTAAAATTTCCTCATTATTATTTTTGATCGTATGTAAATCTCATAAAACGTATATTCCACTAGAGTTTGTAAATACAGAAAACACGTTATCTACATTTTTTAAATTTTACGTTGTTTTTATTTTGGTTTTAATATAAATGTTATTACATTTCCTCTTGCTATTTTACACAAATGTCACATATCAAATGTATTAAAAATAAGCTTTTTATTATTTTTTAAGCAAATATTAAAATCTTAATGGAAAATGCTCTAGTATTTTGTAAAAATTATATTAAGAGCACTACTCTCTCTAGTAGCTATAAAAAGAAACAATATTTATAGCCACATAAACCACTGAGCCATGTAAACTTTTGGAACTTTTATTATAAAACGAATGATATAACAGAAAGTAAGCTACTAACAGATTCTTACATTATATTCCTCTTACAGTTTTTCTACTTATATAGAAAAGTGAGTTGTTAAGCAAACATTTTATAGAAATAATCAAATTAAAAGTGTGCTAAAATAAATAATATATGTAGCATAATATTGTAATTTTAAACTTTGATTCAATACTTTAACTAGTTTATGTATAACGGCTAAACAAATTTTTTCTATCAAACCACAGGTCATCACAATTGAAATAAAAGAATGCTTCAATATGTTTGTTTTGGTAAAGCTCATTCTAGACTTAGAACTATCATAACTGACTCCATATCCTCAACACCTGATACTAGTTAGTATCTATACTACGAGATTTATTACTTTAATGACGCAATATTTGTTTCAATTTGTTGTAATAACTTTGCCTCTTAAAGCAAACCCTTTATTAAAGTAGTTTCTGTTTATTAAAAATAAAAAGTTCGATTTATAGTTTGTAAAATTATGTTTGCCAAAATTAAACGTAAATAAAAGATACAACAAACTTTGATAATTAGTTAATTTTAATTAATAATTACTTAAATTTATTTAATTTTCAATTAAATAATCATTTATAATATCTAGCTCTAACAATGCACTGCCGCTATACTTAAAATAAATGCGTTATTGTTTTAAAAATAATAATATTTTATAACATTTAAATTTTGCAACGCAATATAATATAATGTAATTAAACTGTGTAAACTTTTATATTTCTTCAAAGTAAGTATCACTAAATTTTAGAATTTAGGTATGTGTAATGTAAATTTTTTTTGTGATATGCAGAGTTTTGTTTTATATTTTTAAACATAAGTGTATTGTAATAAAAATCACCTGTATTATAATTTTAATTAAATCTTATCACATATTATGTTATGTTATACCTACCAAGGTGTCTATTTTCCTCAATAATTATTGATTTTTGCTTTTTTTGGCAATTTCAAAACTAACATTTTAGTAATCAAAATTTAGTTCTAAAGTATTGGAACACATTAATTATAAATAAAAGCCAGAAATCTCTTTAGAAACGCTTCGTTAATTTCAACAAATTAGTATTACAACTAGTATGTTTGTCAACGGTTAACCTTTTAAATCGTCATTAAAGAAAACCGATTAGTTAAAACCAAACTTTAACTGGATTGTTAATCTAACGCTCATGGCTAGTTACGACCTCACTCAAGCGCATGAAGTTGATACTCTCAATATGTTAAGATATCAAAGATTGACTGTGAAATACTGTTTTCTCGGAAAGCAAGATATGTTGAAATTTATATAAAATTAAGTAAACAACAAGAATTACAGAAAGTATAATATAAAAAGTGATAGTGTAAAAAAGTTTTATAGAAAGTGTAGACAAAAAACAGAAAACTAATGAAATCAAAACCCGTGCCACAAATATAAAACCATTTATGACGCAAAGAAATCTCTTAATCTTGTCTCTACATAAACTCTAATAGAACATACTAGGTATTATTACAAACAACAATCAATCAAACAAAGTGGAGAAAATAATCCAATTTTGTTTATTTATTTGTTTCAATAATATTTTAATAATTATACAAGTAAAGTTACAAGTTATAATAGTAATTTAGTGTTATTAGGAGTCGAAAGTGTAGCACAGCATAACAAACTTTAATGCAGCGCGACACCGTAAAAGTTTAGAATCTGGCTTGGTTCACAAGTTGATTACTTAACTTTATAGTGAGTTTTGTTAGATTACCGTTTACTTTCTTTAATTTGTTTCACGCTCCTGATAAAAGTGAAACGTTGGCAACACCTTCGATTACAACATCAAAACTGTTCAAACCCGGAAGACCTTCTAATCTTAAGGTTTAATATAAACAATAGTTTATTTTATATTTTGATACACTAGAGTAGACAAATCTTATAGATAGAGATTTTTAAGAATCAATTTTGAAGATTTATTAATCATGCAATTAATTGATTTCTTTTATTTTATATGAAAACAATAATGATCCGTTATTAAACACAATAACAAAAAGGTAAAATATAAAATAAGAAAAACTTAAAGTATGATTCTAAAAACTTATAACTGTTCAACAAAACGAACAACTGCCATATATTATCTATTTTCGCTTTAGTTTTGCGGTAAACTGTTTTTTAAGACAATTATAGGAATAAGCTGACTGCTGAATTTAAACAACTTAAGTGAATGTAACATACATTTAGCATCCAAAGTAAGTAAAATCATATTTATTTTTAATCTCGTTTTTTAAAACGTAGATTTTGAAGTCAATGAAAAAACAACGATAGAAATTATTCAAAGTTTGTATCATAAAAACATCTGCTATTAATAAATTGTTTAGTCTGTTCAAACCATTTTAAAATCGATATCTATAAAAAAATTAAAAACTGTGGAATGGATCCATATTCAGTACATTATTAAGTTAGATTTAAGAAGATTCAGTTATTGTTTATAAAATTTAAATATTAAAAATATATGATATGATAATGTTTGATTTTTTAATGAAAGTAAGATCATCTTTAGACCAAAACAAAACACATGTGTGTACTAATGGACAAACATTTGACGCGGTTACATAAATTTAATTAACAACGGCAAGTGAAATTTTGACTGATAGATTAATTTTTAATTGAAACAATTGAAATGAAAAAAATTAACACTTATGTTACTAAGTGAAAATTTAAAATTCTAAACATGCAATAAAAATTACAGAGTAAACTATTTTTCTGATATTTTTTTAGATTTTATAACAATTAATTTACTTAATGGGGCTAGAGGTGGGTGTAATTTTAAAAAAATTGACCGCTGGAGAAAGAGCCACCTTAGTAGCACAACCAGATTTCGAATCGAGATATGCTATCAATATTGCAACATTAAAATGTAACACTTTTATATATAGTATATATATTGGCAACAATCTGTATTCTACATTACACAACCAATATTTATCCAGCTTTCAGTGACCAATGTGTTTTCTACGTTGCTGATCTATCTAGATTAAGTATATTGTAAAACCAACATCGATTTTAAATTGAAAATGTATTTATCCTACATTTGATCTACCAAGAAAAATGTCTTCTAGATTCAAAACCAATCTTTATTTTATATTAAATAGATTAGTTGTTAGTAACAAATATTATATTTACTTAGTAACGGTATATATTCTTTATTAAGTTACAAAAAATATTGACAAATTTTTACATGTATTAACATTATTATTATCAGCAATGAAACAGATAATAATAAGAAACAAAAATTATAGCCAATTAAATTGCAAAATAAAACCACACTATCATACAAAAACAATAATGAAGCATACTCTCTAACTAAACAGTTATAACTATATTTCTTCAAGTAGCAGCGGTTGTTATGAACATTAGTGATAAGATTTTCGAATATTTGTGTCTTGCACTTGCTGGAATCGGCGTTCATCTTTAATTATTAAATTTGGATATATTACAGATATTGGGATTTGTTTATTTTTAAGAATTTAATGGATTATACTATTATAATGTTATTGGTGAAATTAAATTACTATTTCAAACCAAAAAATACTTGGATCAAAACTTTAGTAAACCCAAATTAAAAATCTTAAACATGCCAAATTATACAAATAAAAATGAAGATTATTGTTATAATAAAAAAATTATTTACGCCAAATTTAAGTACCTCACACAGTCACGTCTCTATTGGCATAAAGAAAAAGCGTATTAGACGAAGGGTACGAAAATACAACAATGGAACTATGTAGTACAAACAACGGGCAGTAAAACTGGGAATCTGAACTTGTCGTCCTTGAGTCTTTTACTTCTTTTTAAAAGTAGTAAAATACAATTTCAAATGCTTTCTTGTAAACTCGGCCTTGTTTTTTTAAATAATGAGTTAAATCAGAAGGTACTTATAGGGAAAGCTAACTGGCTATTTTTCATAGAATTAAAACAAGAAAGTAATTAATTGATTAATAACTACTTGTCAGGTATAGCTTTAAAAAAGTGAAAAACAACGTGGTTCAGAATAAGGCAAATATAAGTGTTTGAAAGAAACAGGTATAGGTTTGTCTTACAAATGTTTGCTGCAGGTATACGTACCGAATGCAAATAATGATGTTTCTAAAAACTTTATTTAGCGGGCTTACTATTTACATAAATTTAATTATTAAAAGGATTAAAATGACATTTTTCGTAAACGTGAAAATACAAAAGTAAGACGCAAAAAATCCAATGTTTTAAGTATTTAAGTAACAAAATACATCTATGTAAACATATACTTTTATTTGGTTGCATTATAAATTATAATTATATAACGTTTTAAACTTTTTATTGTAAAGTTTTGTTGATTATGTCATATGTATATACTTTGAGTTTAAGACAGATCCTTTCACATCTACCAAAATAATAAGTTGTAACAAAAAATTAATTTGAGCAGAATGTTTGCAGATTACTATTTAATATTCTACAATATTGTTTAATTGTCTTACTTGATGTTTCTACATGTTACATTTATGCAGTTATTTAATCGTTATTTACTTAGAGACAAATCTTTAGCTTTTCCGTTATAACCACTTTTAAACAGTATTTATTAAAAAAAAATTTTTTTTATTAATTTAAGCAATATAATTAAAATGTACTTAAGTATAATTGATGCGGCCCTTTTAAGCACGTAATATTCAAAATAAGCTAAATTCAACACATTAAGAATATTGACTGAAGATTCGATATAATAATAGTCATTAATAACTATGTATAGTATCTAGTATAATATCTAATGTTTTTAACGGTATAATATAATAATAGTTTAAAAATATTTTATTAAGATTGGTTTTACACACACAATCCATATTTACTCTTCTACGTAAATAAATTTAATGTAGGTTCTATGTTGTTTTTACAATATTTAAAAACGATAGGTTGTCAATAATGTATCTAATTTAATTTTACGTGGTCACTCAATATTGGTTATCCTGCTATAAATTCAACGTCTATTTTGTATATGGTTTTACTACATTGGGTAATAATAGGCTGCCAATATTGTAAATAAGGTGGATTTTAAACAGCCAGTATTGGCCAGTATTCAAATATCGCAAATAGATCGGAACCATATGATTCCAACTTTGTGTGCTACCAGGGCAACGCCGGGCGCATCTGTAATTTTGACAAAATGCAAACCGAAAATACCTACCGCTGTCAATTTAACTGTGACGTCACTCGAACACGTTTTCTAAAAATAATTTGCATAAATATCTCTTTGATCTCTAAGATAAGAACGTCTTCCGGGTTTCGATCAGAGTTCTTATTGTAACCATTAGTTGCCAACGTTTTGATCACTTTCGTAAAGGACTTTATTTAAGTGCAAGAAAAATCGAAGAACTCCAACAAAGCAACCGAAATCTAATTAGGAACTTCCATGAGTTAGGTAATCTACTTGTAAACTAAGCCAGATTCTAAACTCCATAGAAGTGACTTCTTTTTGTTTGTTTTTTCAAATTTATAGTTTTTTTCTTTTCAGAGTTTATGTAAATCAGGCTGGGTTCACAAGTTAATTACCTAACTTTTGAGTTCTTAGTTAAATTTCTGACTGTTTGTTTTGAGTTTTTCAATTTTTCTCACGCCCTGATAAAGCCCCCTTACGAAAGCAGGCTAAACGTTGGCAACTTCTGGTTACACCAATGACACAGTCCAAAAACCCAGAAGACGTTCTTATGTTAGTACAAACTTCGACTGTGGAAGCTTTCTGGTTGTTACATTTCTTTAATTCATTCACAAATGTAGGATTTTACACTATGGTCATTGAACCTCAAGAGGTATTGTTTTAGAAATGGCAAATCAGATTTGCAAGGTTGTCGCGGAGAAATTTTGTTTATAAACAAAAACTTTTTTTTATTTTTAATTGGAAAACGTATACGTGACTGCTATAAGATATTAAATAAACATGTGCATTTTAGGACAACATATAATAAATTATCTTTCTTACTTACACATATGTAGTTAGCATGCTAGTAAATTCTATGAGCGAGTACCAAAAAAAAACGATTAATTGTGTAACAATAAAATAAATATAAGGACAATTTTATAATTTTCTTGTTTTCGTAAGCTAATATCTTTGGTGATTAACATCTAGTTTATTATATCATTCATTAATAACTCAACAGACGTACCGCAAGGCAAAAAAAAAACAAAAACTTGTAAATAACATTTATTTTTCATATTTCTGGGAACACGCGGATAAGTTAATTCTGGCACGCATGATTTTCCCAGGATGTACTTAATTTTATGGTGCATTTCAGCACAAAAATTATCATCGCGCTCATGACTATTATATATTCTAAATCTTCGTCTGCACACAAAAATTAAATAACAAATATTTTTCTTTGCATATATATATTGGTTCTTGAATTTGAGTAAACATAATTATAATTTTTTTTTAATTAAAATCTTTTTAAGTAGACACACATATTTTTCTTATTTATTACACTTTCTTTTTAATTTTAGAATTTCTTAGAGAGCACAAAACAAGTCATTTCTAAAAATTGTTTTAATCGATCATTAAATCTATTCATTGTGTTACAAATAAACCTTAATACTTTGTACCTTGATGTTTGTCAGTTTCGCTTAAAAGTAAATTAGTTTTTAATAAATTGTTTCTATAAAAGTCTGTTTCCAGTTTTGAATCGATCGAGGGTGCTGTCCTCTTTACAGATTCTACCACCAAAATTGGATGCTGTTAATCTGTTTCTTCTTTCTGCAAACCAGAAGATATTTTCTTTGACCAATTTTGTTCATATGTATTCTTCTAAAACTTTGAGTTACATAATTTTTTGGATTATTCTCTATGACTCTTTTTAATTCCAAGTTATAACTAAAGATCTGCTGAGCAGTTGTACTTCCGTAATCTCCTGCCTTTTTGTTCTTTTAACACAATATCTGGCTAAACATTTGTTTATTATCAGTGTTTAATTTGATCTGAAATAATTATAGAAAATTTTCCTTTGAATTATATTTTAATGCAGCTCCAAAACATATTTATGTTTATATTCCATTAAATCAAATTACTTATTTTAAAACTAGCTAAATTTTTCCACATGTGGGTACATAAATCCTTCTGCGAAGTTTGTAAAGCGGTTTGCTAAAAACTTGTCAAATTTTTTTAATATATTAAGTTATTCCTGATAAGTTCACTAAAAATTCTAGACGATTGCAAAACCGGAACGTTGTTCTGTCCAGATATGAAGAATCAGACGGTAAACATTCTTTTTCGAATCGATTACCGTTATCGATCGTTGTATAATTTTTTCTATTAAGTCAAAAGTAGTAAATGCATTTTGTTCTTAATCAACTTTCTAGCCGCAACGTCAAACTAGGTAAGCTTCTTTACTTCAATTTATAGAAATTTGACGTTACTCGATCGTGCAGCATCTCGCGCACTTAAGTTTTATTACACTTCGTGTCTATACGATTTTGTTCAATTATTTTTGCACTAAACACCTTCAAATCACCGTCACCTACTACAAATTTGTGCTACAGTCTATAATCTTTGCTGCTTCTATTAAAACCGTCAACTATGTTTGTTTGTCCTACAAGACGAAGATCTACTAAAAATGTTTATTTAAATTGTTTTCTTTAGTTGATACTGCACACAAAAAAACAAAATTTATTTTTCAATTCTACATATAATAAACTTTCTTATTATTGTCCAATGCTATACACGTAACCCAGATAAAAAATGAGTAACTGTGACTATATAGTCTTTTAACTCATCCCTCATCAACTATGACCATGTAATGTGAAGTGGCATTTCATTTTACTACATGAAAGTCAGCTTTATGGCCCTTTGTTTTTCTTCCTCTGCAGTCAAACGCGTTTTAGAAGTTAGATACTGTTAATAGAACAGTTCGCCTAATGGTAATGATTATATTCTCAGTTGATCAAATATTGATCCATTCTTTTAGGTAGTTGGACAGAAGCAACTACTTCAGTTTTTTTGCGACGTTTTGTGTTTATGATGAACATTATCATGAAACTAAAAAGTAGAAAATAAATACTTTATAGAAAAAGTTTTTTTAAAAAACCACGTTTTTCCCGGGGACTAAAAAGTAAAGGATGACTTTTCTTCAACTTAAAACGTGAGCGCATTTATAAAAACTTATATAATTTAAAAAAATACATTTAAATAAACTCACGTTTTAAGTTGAACAAAAATTTTTTTCAACTTTTTAGTCCACGGGAAAAACGTGTTTTTTAAAAACTTTTTTTATAGAGTATTTTTTAAACATCATTTTCAGCGTGGCTACCGTACCCTTAAAGATTCTACTTAGTACACTGATATTTAATAATTTTGTTAATAATTTACAGATACCTACAAAACAAATTTGTAACAAAATTGTAGAATTCCTTAACTTTTGTATAACCAATCATGTAGAATTTTGAGTTAAAAAAAATTTTTGTTACGGAGAAACGTGTTACGCTAAGCAAAGTTTATTAAAAACCTACGATTTGCATTATCTACAAATGCCGTATAATAAAAGTTAAATATCATAAGAGTCCATTCTTTTCAATACCAAACAAAACAATTTATTACAAAACTTTATATACCCAAACAATACAATTTTATATCTAATTGTATTATCAAACTTTCTAAGAAAAATTTATCAATAAATTTCTAAAATTTACAATAGTATTAAAGTAGTAGAAATTCAAATAAAACTATTTACAGGAACAAAGCTTTTAAAATATTATAAAAACTATTATGTAAAACTAAATAAACATGTTTTAGACATAAAAAATAATTAAATAAATGTACTCATATTTAAACAAAAAACACTCAAATTAAAAATGTTTATTTAAATTTATATTTAAATTATAAATTAGATAGATACATTTTATATGTACTATAAATTCAAGAAAACTACTATCTACAAAACGTAGAATTAAAAGTTTAAATAAAAATACAGACAATTTTTAAGAATTAATGCTTATTTAATGTTGTATTGTTGCAATTATTATAGTTTATAAGCCATAGAGCTAATGATTTATGTATTTATATTTAATTATAAAATAAAATTTGAATATTATTACACATATATTAAAATACATGTATTTGTATTGTTATTATAAAATACTAAATAACATACTTTTCTTATAGTTTACGTATCTGCAGGTATCAGTTCAAATATTAATAATAATGGATAACGTAAAAGTATACAAAACATTAATAACTTTGTTTTCAAAATTTTACGTTTATACGTAAACAATTTTAAAGTATTCAACATCTAGTGTCATAAACTTTTAAGCTTAAAATCTTAAGAATCTTTTTGTTTTTTAAAATAGAACCTCTGAAGTCGTTTGACAAAGTTAAAAAGTAATTTCAATATAAAGTTCAAGAGATAATATTATAACATAAAAGACGCATTTTAAATTAACTGGTTCTAATATTGTCAGTTATTCAATTAAGGGAGTTTTTAATATTTTTGTATTTATTACTATTACTAAATTGACTTATTTAAATTAAAATTAAAATAATGTCTAAATATACTATTTTTTTGATTTATTGATCTTGTTTCAAAATATTTTGACAAATTATTATTTACTGAAAACAATAATCATCTAACACTAATAATTTGCACAACTTTAAATAAATATAGTAATTGAGTAATTGAGAAACAACGAGTATTTAATTTTCGTTGCAACAATGTTTGAAAAAACAAAACCATTGTCTCAAGCATATTGCTCGTATGTTACAGTATGAATACAAATTATCATACAGTCGTTTTTGTAAAAATTAATAATTAGTTGTTCCTGGATGACAAGATGACTCGATTAAACAGACACGTATTCTGCAAAACAATGCAAATTGCAAAATTCCTGATTATGTACCTATCCCTATTCTTGATAGTTTTTTTGATGTTTTTAAAATATAGTCCGCTAGAAATTGCAATTAACGCATTTTCGTCTGTTAATTTTTCATTGTTGGAGGTTTTTATACAAATATTGGAATAATTAAATAAATGTACAGTGTTTGCAATTAGAAGTTTAAGT